>CM032641.1:22126068-22145907 GCA_019097785.1 Fraxinus excelsior
TGTGTGCTTGTGTGAGTTAGTTGCACTGATGAATATATTGAATATATTGAATCAGTGACCTGACTGACAATGATGAATATATTGAATCATAATTTGATTTATGAATGGTGAATAAGTTGCATGCTTAGATTAATTTTTACTTTTTCATGTGAAATTTGATATATTTTGAGCACATAAATTAAGTTAAGCATTGTGTATGAATGAGTTGAATTCATAATTGGATAGGTTAAAATAGTGGACCATAGATGCTAAACCCAAAATCACATAATTTTACATCCTTTGACCAAATTTAGAATAGTTTGGGGAATTTTGCTGTTGTTGGAAGATATTGAGATAAATGGGGATTCATGTATGAAAAAAATATTGTGTGGATTGTCTAAGGTCAATATGATGAATTTAGGGGAAAATCTCAAGTTAGAGGTCGTTTTTCTTGAATTGGTGTTTAATAAGGGACATTGCACTAATCAAGGCAAAAAAAAATTATTATTTTATTTGAAATTTTTTCTTCGTAGCCTTTATGATTCGAGCAATTAAGCCTGCAAGGTTCTTTAAAACCTAGTGCCCTATGGTCATTTGACTTGGAAGTCATCAGTCGAAAACTTGTTACATGGGTCATTTAGAAAGTTTAAGGGTGAGAATGCTTCAAATAAAAAAAATATGAAATTAAAAAAAAAAAACTCATGGACAATCAGAAAAAGCAGGTGTATGAAACAGAAGACACACCAAATGCCTTGGTTATGTCCCAAACACTTATTTGGAAATCTGACTTTTGATAAGGGATTATTAGCCTAGTTAAGTCCTAGAGATTGAAACAATTAAACTATAGATAATCCTTGTTTATTGACATTTTGACTTGCAATTAGTGAGATTTACCTAAAGAGGTAAGGATAGAAAAAAAATCAACCTTAGTTCACACACTTGAAAAGAGCGAAAAGAATAAGTTTGAGGGTGTGTGAATCTTACAAGTGATGAAAGAATATATTTGACCACTAAGGGTCGGGAATTGAAACAACTCATAAATTCATAGTGCGATACTTAATTCTTCACACACACACACACACGTTGATTTTACATTGAAAAAGTATATTTTAATTTTTGTATTGTGATTTTGAAGTTGTGATTTGATTTAATATTATGATTTCAATTCTGAGATAAAAAGCCATGTTAGCTAACAAAATCTTTGTGCTTTGCTTGATTGACTGGCCACCAATTAGGTAATTAGCATTGCATGTTTGTGTTTTTATTAGGTTTTAACTTTGTTTGAGAACAAACAAAAAGTCAAGTTTGGGGGTGTGATAAGTATATATTTTACACTTATTCTGGCGCTAAATTATGATATTTTGTTATCTCTTGAATTAAATTCTACTTAATTTATTTTAAATTGTATTGTATATGTAAAACTTTATGTTTGTTGAAGAATTGAAGAAAAGAATGCAAAATAGCGGAAAAATGGCAAAATCCAAAGTACAAGGACCAAATTGCATTAATTCTAAAGACTGGATGACTTAGAGAAACACAAAATTAATGGGCTTCAAATTGAATTGCACTAGGATTCAAATTCAATTGGTACTGAACTTTTATTGGTTGAATTGAAAGAGAAGAATTGAGGATAAATTACGGTATATATATACCTATTATACGAAACGTAATTGAGGGCCAGAGAATTGAAGAAGAGAGAGCCGTAGCCATTGAAAAAAGGAAAAAAGGGTAGAATTCTAGAGAAGACACGCATAGGGGTTGCTGATTTTACAGTAATATATATTATATATTGAGGAAATTACAGCCTCCCATGTTTTTAACATACCATTTTCATAAATCCAGAATCAACTTTAATAATATATAAATCAGGTTTTAATTAATAATTTTTAAATTATTTTTTATCTAAATCAATTCTACAATTTCAAACCCTAATTATCTCATTTTTTTTTCTCTCTCTCTCTATACCAATCGACTGCCGCCTCTCTTCTCTCTCCACCCCATCCATTCTCTCTTCCTCTTCCTGTTCCGTTTCTTTCTATTCTCCCTTTCCATACCCTTTGTCTACAACCACTGTGCCGCCACCATGCCCATCGAAATGCCTCGCCCGCCAGAGAGATCGCGGCGCGATGCTCAAGACGCCAACACCCGCAATGGCGTCGCTCTGAAGCAGCCAATATCCGCAGCTTCGTCACTTCGAAACAAGTATCAATACCACATATTTATTAAGAAAAGGTCGAAGGTGAGTCTGTTATAAGCAGTAATAACTGTCGTTATTCCATGGTGGTCGCGAATCTCTGTTTGACATAAAAGGGTGTGAATTTGTGGTGGTGCGGTGGTGTGTGCGGTGATTATGCTAGTGGTGGTTGTGTGGTGAGTAGAAGTGAGGTGCAGCGACAATAGTTTTGGGCTTGGGGTTGGTTTCTTTCTCCGATCTGCTTCATTGGAGCTTTGGCAGGGGCAGATTGGGAATTTTGTGGTGCGATGGTGGGTTATGGTGGTGGTGGTGGCGTCGTCGTTAGGTTGTGTTTGGTGGTGTGGTGGAGGTGCGTCGGTGATAACAATGGTGGGGTGGTTTTCGCGACGACTGTGGCAGCGAGTTTAGTGGTGTTTGGGTGGTGGTGGTTTGGTGTAGTGGTGAAAATGTTAGCTGCGATGTTTGAAACAATGATTTTGTTGTTGGGAAGTGGTGGTGATGGTGATGGTGATGGTGTTGGCATCAGTTGTGGTGCGTTTCTATAGTGGTGTTGGTGTTGGTGTTGGCGGCGGAGACGATGGTTGTGTTGTGTTGGTGATGGTGATGGTCACAAGTGATTTGTTGATTGTGACCAATAAATTGGTTGATGTGTGATTAATAAATAGTAAATTGTGACCAATAAATATTGTGTGACCTACAAATTTATTAATTTGTGACCAATAAAAGTAATTTGTGACTTATAATTTGGTGTTTTGTGACCAAAAATAAGCCGTGACTTGTAAATTTTGTGATTTGTGACCGATGAACATATTGTGACTTTTAAATTTTTACGTTGTGACCGATGAACGAATTGTGACCTATCAAAATTTTGAATTGTGACCTAATTTTTTTTTGAATTGTGACCAAATTGTATAGATCTATGACCTTAACATATTCGTCGGAGTTGGAATATTTGTTGGAATCAGAGCAGTCGCCGGAATAAAGTGGTGGCGGAACGGTCGTCAGAATAGTCGCCGGAGAAGAGTTGTCATTGGAACGGTAGCCGGAATATTTTCCGGAGCAATAGGGGGTGGGGTAATTATATTATATCTTAATTAAATATTTAATAATAAATTGATTTGATAATTCATTATTTGTTAAATTAAAAAATTAAAAAACCTGATTTTTGAAACTTGGTTTTGTATTTTTGAAATGATGTAAAGTAAATGTCTTAGATATGTATTGTTCCCAATGGAGGAAATTGGAAGAAAAGGAAAAATGGGGCAAATTTATAACTGGCAGGCAATTCACATATTGGTGGCAGAATTGAAAAGTCAAAAATATTAGCTATTTGATACATATAGACAAATTGATTGGAATTAATACACATAGAGCCTGTTTGGTACGGCTTAAAATCCAATTAAAATTGAAAATATGGTCGTTATTGGGTCCCACCCGTCTAATAAAAGTCAACAATAACGGCTATATTTTCAATTTTAATCTGATTTTAATCTCTACCACACACCCTTATAGCCAGGAGAGATTTGGAAAAACACACACACGTGGCCGGCTGAGAAGAAGTCAACAGAGGGCTGAATTTGAGAAATTATACACGCACACAGTGGCCAGTAACACGTAAATTGGAATTAACCACGTTTCGTCGAATTTTAGTGACTTCTTTCCACTTTTCCATGTTTAAATTCAACATTATGAGTGGCTGAATATTTTTATGTTAGGATTGATGATGGAACTTAGGTTTTTATTATATGTTTAATTTCAAGATTTTCATGTCATTTTAACACTTGTTAATTAATTATTGTGTGTTTAATGTTTTAATTGTCTGGGCAACAATTAATTGATTTAGGGAGTAATATTGAGACCGAGAGGTGATATATGATTCTAGCTTGTGCAATAATTTACATAGACATTATAAGAGATCGATAGATAATTATAATCTATGCGATCATGTTGAATTCCTATTGATTAATGTGTTCGTATGTGTGTGAATTTATATAGAGATATAGTAAGTTCGGGCATATGAATATGATTAGTATTGTTCAAGAGAGATCACCAACTACATCAGGTTAATTCGATCGTTGGCATGTATGAAATATGACTGAATAAATTGGAATTAAATATATGATAAATAACCTAAGTGAAATCGAAAATCCTAACTATCTAATCACATAATATTTTCTCCATTAAATTTGGGTTTGTTATTTTGATTAATAGTTCATTACGTTATTTGTTAGAATCTCGTTTAGAAAACAAAATTTGATTTGATTATTAGTTACCATTTTAATTTATATTGAAACTAGATTCGTTTAAAAATTTATAGTAGATAGTAGTCTCTGTGGGACGATATTCGGATTTTAAAAAAATTCACTTTATTACTTGTCACGATCCGTACACTTGCGAAATTTCACGAACAAGTTTTTGACCACTAGGTTTGAAAAGATTAGGATGAAAGAGAATGAAACTTTTGATCAGTTTTATGCGAGCTTAAACGACATAATGAATTCTAGTTTCAACATAGGTGAGAAAATTCCTGAGCTTAAAATTGTAAGAAAAATTCTTAGATCCTTATCTGAAAGATTTAAGCTTAAAGTTTAGGCTATAGAGGATAGCAAGGACTTAGATTCAAGTAAGATTGAAGAGTTGGTTGGATCTCTCCAGACATGAACTTACATTAGGTAAACCTAAGATTGAGAAGTCAATTGCCTTGAACACCATTAGAGATGAAGATTCTAACTCTACCCATTTAGATTCTCCTAACGAAGAGGAGTTAGCATACTTTGCTAAAAAACTTCGAAAAATGCTTAGGAATAAAAAGAAACCTAAATAGAGAGAGCGAGGTGATTACAGTGAGTCTCGAAGGCGATCTCAATTTGTGAGATGTCATAACTGTCGAGGTTTTGGACACGTTAGGAGTGAGGGCCTTAGCAGTAGAAGAAATTCAGACAGGGCTATAAATGCTACTCCCACTGATGACGAGTCTAACTCGGACAATCAAAGTGAGAAATCTACTCGTGAGGAAAGTGGAAAATATATTGAATTTACTACGAGAATTAAGAATGGATCTGATAAGGGGAGTGAGAAAGCTAAGAGTATAAGTAGTAGTGAGAACTTAAAAGAAGATTCTAATAGTAAGAAAGACTCTAATAGTGATGAAGATATTCATGATGTTTATGATAAGATGTATAAAGAGAGTCTTAAGATTCTAACTAAAAATAAAGCTAAAAGTATGAGAGTTACGTAACTTGAGTCAAAAAATGAGAAACTTTTAGCGTACATTAAGGAATCTACCTCAACCTTGAGTGAGTTGAAATTTATGAATGAATCTTTAGATACTCAGGTTAAGAATCTCACCAGTGAACTTGAGAAAACCTCTAGAAGAGCTAATGAGCTGATAGTTGAAAATGAAACCTTAAAAATCTAGGTTAAAAATCTTTTGAGCAATCTAGAGTATTCCAAGTCTTAACTTCTTGCATTTTTTAGTGGTTCTATGAAGTTAGATAACATTCTAGGAATAGGCAAGCTTGTTGATAGGTAATAAGAGAGGTCTAGGATATAATAAAAATAATCATAATGTTGTTAATACGTTCAAAACCACATTTGTCCCTGGTACTGACTAGTTTAAATATGTGCCTAACTCTGACAGCGTAGGACTCGCCAACCTAGAAATAGATATCAACGATCTTATAACTTTGGTCCTAGTTTTATCCCTACATGTTTTCATTGTGCTGTGTTAGGACACATAAGGCATATATATCATCATTTCTTGAACATAAATAAAATTTGAAACTTAAATAGAAATAAGAATCAGGAGTTTGTTGGTTAGATTGACGTTTTTACTAATCAAGTGAGTCAATTGACCAATTTATTGACACAGATGATTGGAAATATTCTTGTCACTAGGCAAGTTTATTTGAAATTTTTTGAAATAGATCACGGTGCTATTAAAGATAAGAGTATTTGCATATCTAACTGATTAAGTATTTTTGATTCATTCTCGAACTTTAACATTGTGTGTCATTGATTTATGCATGCATCACATTTGTTTATTTGTTTTCTAGGTAAAAATCACATGCATTTTTTAATTATTTTGTGTGTTAATTTTTTTTTTATTTTTTTTTTGGTGCTTGGTGCATTCATGTTTTAAATTAAAAACAATAAAAAATGGAAAATTGAAAAATACATATGCAGGAAAGTGTTTTTACATCATAATATAATATATACTTGAATGTGTTTATTGTGATCAAGCATGAGTGTAATCGATGAGTTGTAACATAGTTTCAATTCCTAGCTTAAGATTTGGAGTCCTACTTACAAAAGATTAGTGATACTTTACACACATAGATCACTTATACAATTTACTACATGTTAACTTGAACTAAGTATATGAGAATGTTTACTGTACATTGCTTATACTTGTGCATGATAACAACATCATTTTTGAGTTATTATATGTTCATGTTAAAAAAGGGGGAGGGGTTGTGATGTTTTTAATTATCGGTCTCTTCATCCTTTGTGACAAAAAAAGGGAGAGTAGTTGTGAGTGGGTGTGAATGAAAGAATTTTAAATTTTAAATTTTAAAAGGGGGAGAGTAGTTTTGAATGGGAGAATTTTAAATTTTTAAAATTTTAAAAGGTGAAGTAGATTGATAGAGGGAGATTTGTTGATTGCATTGCATTCCATACCATATCTGCCTAATTGTTTGAGTTTTTGATATTTGTGTAATGCTAATATTTTTGTTGGTGTTTGGATCAACATTAGCGTTAAGTCTCATTCTAGCTAATGTTGGTATCATGTATTTAATGATTTTATTATTTTCTGTATCATGTGTTTTTACATTGGGTATTTGAGTTGTGAATTTCAAGAAACATGTTTAACAAGGAATGCAAGAGACATTAGTTCGATGAAGCTCGAGAAATAGGTTTAATAAGGAATTCAAGAGACATCAGTTTGATGAAGCTCGGGTAGTTTAAATTTTTTATTTAGTTTTTCTTCACTTATTTTATAATTTTGTCACAAAATGCCGAAAGAGAAGCTTATTAGATTTTTAGTGTTGGCAATTATGTGGACAAAAGGACTAATTTGTAATGTGTTGTAAAAGTCAAGAATCTAAGGTGCAAATTGTATAAATTAAGTTATGAGATTTAGGGTTTGAGCATGAAAAGAGGAAAAACATGACGCCGCATTTTTGCAAGCTTCTCGCGCAATTGGCACTCGAGCGACAAAAAGAGAATGTCTGTCGCCCGCCTGTCGTCGAGCTGTAGCTCGAACGACATGTCAATTCAAAAACCCTAATTTGTTGTTTTGAAGTATTTTTCTAGCCCATTAAACCTAACTACACTCTCCTATAAATACTCAAGCCTATACACGAGTTGTGATGTGGTGGTTCATTGTGCATCTTTTCTATAACATATTCAAGAGCCTATTCATACGTTGATTTCATCATTTCACTCTCGATTTTATACAACCATGTATTTGGGATAAACATCAAATTCATTGAATCCGAAACACCACCTACTTCCTATTGGTCATAGGAAGGTACTTTCTTAGTTGAACTTCAAAGGCTGCTGGAGGATGAGAGAGGTTGGACTACAAGCGCAGGAAGAGCACAAGACTTTGGAGCAAGTTCTTAGAATTCCGGTGGGAAGAGACAATTGTATAAGACCTTGGAGCAGACCTTGGAGTTAGCAGAAAATAGATCGGGAAGTCTAGTGGAGTTGGTTAGATGTCATTTGATTGTAACTCACTTCGTATTGTCTATAGTGGAGGTAACTGGCTTGGTTCCGAAATTTTTACCTAGTTGGGATTTCTCCATCATCATATCAACATTTATTATTGCCTTTCTTATTACTGTAGTATTCAAACACATGATAATTGGACGTGTATGTTTAACCATCTAGAAACAATTAAAATTGACTGTTACTTTTGATTGATTAATTTTGCATGTAGAGTCAAAACTAAAAACGGACAAGTAACAACCATTCGGTAACTTAAAAACCGCTAAACTGGTAATTCGTGAACTGTTAAGTGGTACCTAGTGTGACACCCTATTTTTAAGAAAATAAGTGGTATCCAATGCGACGCCTTATTTTTAAGAAAATAAGTTTTAAAAAAAAATGTGTTTTTGATTTAATAGAGCCCAAACAAGGGCTTACCTTTATTTTAATCAAAGAATAATATTAACCCTTTTAGGAATAATCCATGAAAGCAAAGATTTCATTTTACAATAAACTAAATTCTGAACGAGGTTCATAATTCTATGCATGTATTTTGTTACATTGCTAGTATGAGCATTAACACAAATGATCACATTGTACCCGGTTGTGTGTATGGAGAGAGCATCATGCACAAACTATACAAATCAAGAGTTAAGTGTAATTGATTAGTTATTAATAATCGATAAATGTTAGCCTTCACGGGGGAAATTTGTTGTTGAAAATCATAAATTATCTATGATTTGCTATATCAATTCTGTTAGAATTTGGGTGTCACCCGAATTCTATATAATTCTTTATTGAAAATAATTTAGAATTCTAATTAAAGTACACGTTAATAATAATTCTATTATAATGCTATTTGGAATCCTATTCGAAGTTTATTTGGCGAATTCTAGTTGAAGTTCAATTTTGGATGACTAATTGAGAATTGAAATTTGAGTTGAACTTCAAAAGGTCAAGATTTGGATAAAGTAATTTTTGGGCATCAATTTGGGCAAAGGAACAAAGCTTTTCCCGAGACTCGAGGCACCAGCCTCTAAAGACGCTCAACTATCGCTCGAGCCACAATCGAACCATGTTATGCAAAAAAGGAAGTATTTCGATTTTAACTATCACGAGTGTACGGTTCATAACAAGTAATATAGTGAAATTTAGAGTTTTGAATATTGTTCCCACATTGATTGATTTAGTTCAATCTAACTATCTCGACCTTAACCAAAACAAGAAAATAACACATTTATATTGTAATGGAAATTCTGACTTAAACTAATTTACGAATGAGATTGTAAGTAAAGTAATTGAACTAGAATGCAAATCAATGATAGAAAACAAGTTGTTAAGTTTAATGAATGAAAGGAACACTAGGATCACGAATCTCCATGCAATGATCTCTTTTAATCTCAATTTTAAAAATTGACAACACGGCTGAAGTTTTGAAGAATCAATGTTCTTATTCTATCCAACAATCACTCTCGAGGAATGTTGAACATACTTTTATGAAAACAAGGTATGGGTCTTGGTCGACCCCTCCTGATAGGATAAAACACATAGATTGTAAATGGGTTTACAAGAAAAAGGTCGACGTAGATGGAAATATCCATACATACAAAGAAAGACTAGTAGCAAAAGGCTATAAACAAAGGCAAGGTGTTGACTTTGATGAAACCTTTTCGTCAGTAGCCATGTTGAAGTCCATCTGGATTTTGCTTGTAATAGCTGCATATCACGATTATGAGATATGTCAAATGAATGTCGAAACCACTTTCCTTAACGGGAACTTGCAAAAGGAAGTATGTATATGACACAACCTTAAGACTTTGAATCTAAAGAAGCTAACAAGGTATGCAAGCTTGATCGATCCATTTATGGATTGAAGAAAACATCTAGGAGCTAGAATCTTCGCTTTGATGAGACAATCAAAAAGTTTTATTTTGTCAAGAATAAAGTGAACCATGTGTTTACAAGAAAACAAGTAAGTGTATTATCGTATTCCTGATTTTATATATAGATGACATATTATTAATAGGAAACGACATCCCAATGCTTCAATCAGTAAAATTGTTATTGTCAAAGGATTTCTCTATGGAAGGCATGGGAGAAGTAGCTTATATCTTAGGAATTAAGATCTATAGAGATAGATCTAAAAGATTGCTTGGCATTTCATAGTCTTCGTACATAAATAAAATTTTGAGAAGATTTAATATGGAAGAATCCTCTTGGAAGAATCCAAAAGAGGATTGTGTCCTATGTCACATAAGATTTATCTCTCAAGAAACATGTGTTCCAAAACACACGATGAGAGAAATCGCATGGATAAAATTCCTTAATCATCAGCAGTAGGATCTTATCATGTATGCGATGCTATGTACGAGACCAGATGTTTCATATATTCTAAGTGTTACGAGTAGGTTTCAAGCAAACTCTGGTGAGAAACATTGGGTATCAGTTAAAAACATTCTCAAGTAATTAAGGACTAAAGATGTGTTCTTAATTTATGGAGGAGATGAATTAAGAACTCGTGGATATATTGATGCTAGTTTCCAATCTAAATCTCAATTTGGATATGTGTTTACTCTTAACAATGACACAGTTTGGAAAGGTTCTAAAAAAGAAACAACCGCTAATTCAACAATAAAAACCAAGTATATTGCTGCTTCTGAAGCAGCAAAGGAAGCCTTCAGGATCAAGAAGTTCATTAATGAACTTGGAGTTGTTCATAATAATGTTGATCTCATACTTTTCTACTGTGATAACAATGGAGCAATATCGCAAACGAAGGAACCAATGTCTCATCAACGATCCAAACATGTACAGAGGTGGTACCAAGAATTAACGTAAAGATAGAGCGAATTCCCACACATGATAATATTGTAGATCCATTGACAAAGTCGTTTTCACAGTATATGCATGATCTTCATGTAGACTTTTATGGTATTACATACATGAGTTATTGAATCTAGTGCAAGTGAGAGTTTGTAAGTGTTATGCCCTTGACCCAATCGATTTAGATTGTAAACACTTTAATATGTTTTATGCATTTTTCCGACAAGATCTATTATTTATTTTAATTACTTTTCTAATGAATTATATTATATAATAGAGTCCGTAGATTTAAGTCTTTACAATTTGTTAATCATAAGGAGTTGTGATTCTGAGATACAAATTACAATATGACTTAATCTTAAATTATCTGTGGTAGTAAGTAATAACGAGGTATGTATATCGTTATTACGGATAGAACATCACGTGTGGCATTTCTTACTTGCAAAGTAAGTAACTAATCTCACAAGTTAAAGTGTCATGACATTTAAATGAACACATGGATGTTTTTTTATAGAAAACAATATTGGAGACCCGCTAGAGAGATTCCACATGAATAATTATCTGAGTGTTAGTGGTTAATCTCTAATGTTGGGTAGTGGAATTGGTCATTTGACTTGAGGTCATCATAGTGCCTTAAATGAGGACAGTCATACTTTGGTGATGTTGGATGTTGCTCTGCCATGGGTCACTAATATGACATTGTTCGGGTATGTCAAGAATCATATGAAGGGTTTGAATGATTATTATATAATTCATCATTTTTAGATAGTAAGAGATTATTATCTACATTTTACCCAGTTAAGTTGATAATGAAATCATTGGTCAAGATGAACTCATAAGTCGAAAAGGAGTTTTCAATTTACATTAACTTAAAGTGAGATACAAGATATGATTGATAATTGAGATTGACACATATCCATATCTCGTAATTCCTCGAATCATATTGACGAAAGGATTATAGTTTAACGATAAACAAACAAGTTTGATTTTGTCACATCACATGATATTTCCCGTCACATGTATTGCCCTTACACATTGCTAGATGTTAATCTGTGACGACAAGTGTGAATTAGTGATAAATTAAAATAAGTGTTTTAATTTATCGATTTTGATTAGATCAAAATAATAATTCACATCCTTAGGTATCGTGATCGGGAACCTAATAGGTCATACACAAAAGAGAACTAGAAGAATGAGATTTACCAATTGATTAATTGACAAGTGTTTGATAATTAATTAATTGTGTTGCTTATTATTAGTTCCGAATTAATTAATTGGATTAATTAATTCATGGACCAGATTTAATTAATTTGATTAATTAAATATTGGACCATGTTAAGTTTAAGAGACGGACTTATATTAATATGCTGCTATGGTTTGAAAATTGTAGATAAATAATTCATTATTCTTTCTAGCACAAGAAAAGAAAACATTAGTCGTTATTCTTATTCTATGTATGGATCACCGTTGGAAGCTGGACAATTGGAAGCTTGGATTGCAGATCGTGATCATTCGATGTCAAGAAAAGCAAATGATCTTGTGGAATTTATCAAATGTATAATTCCTATCACAATTTCTATATAAACACAAATCAAATCCTTGGTGGGAATAGAAAATTATTTTAATTCCGTTGTGCATGATTAAGTAGATTCCCAACAAATATAATTAGGCATTCTCCACCTTATCCCTAACTTTTGGTTTCCCATTTTTCTGGTACTCCTTTTTTTAATGAATGAAAATTGATCATTAAATTAGATGAAGATTTACATGTCTATGTATTGAACGCTCAAATGTCAAATTTCTTTTTTCATACTAGTCTTTACCCGTGCAAATGCATGGGCCGAGTTTTTTTGACAGTACTGTTAGTATATTAAATGTGTTGGACTTTCGTGAGTTATATACATAATGTTCGCTATGGCTGCATTGTGATGAATTTTTTTTTTCCTAAATATGTGAAAAGCCTTACTAAGTTATATTATTCTAGGATATGAAAAATATGTTCACAAGTGGTATAAGGACTATTAAGTTACTGGAAAAAGAAGAAAAATAATATACGTTAAGTTCACATATTCCAAGTTAGTGAAACCTTGAGCAAGCTTAAAGCAATAACAAACTTGTATATGGGGCATTCCCTTCTCCCTTGTGATGATAGAATGACTTTGACCCATCTGCATAAATAAATAAACAAAAAGTCATATACATGTAAGGAATATAAGTCAAAAATGCATTTCTATAATAGTTCAATAATTTAAGTAATCAGAATATCATCTGAACTATTTTATTGAAATAGAACAACGCTCATTTTGCAGTCACGAGTTTAAAAGAGAAAATGTCTTGAAGTTCTTCATGCATCGTTTTAGCCACCATACAGAAGTACATACTATATTACATCAAAATTCCTTACACAATAGCCACTAATAGTGTTATTGGCGATTGAGAATGCGATTGTTGAAGTTAAAAACAAACCGCCTAACATCGTTAAATCATTAAATTATATCCAAGATCACCATATATGTAGATTATAAACAATAATAAAAAGCTAAATAAACAATTAACATGAAGGTGTTATCAACCCACATAGTAAAAATACAATAATAAACCTTTATATGACCTCAATATACATTGTTAAATTGAAGCCCTAAAATAATTAACAGTACCTCAATCAACAAATCAAGGAACCAGGAAGACTTTAATCTAGTAGAATATAAGTCAAAAATATGTTTCTATAATAGTTCAATAATTTAAGCAATCAGTATGTCAACTTAACTATTTTATTGACATCAGAAAAAGCCAAGAACAAAAACACATTTCGGAGCCATAAGTTTAAAACAGATATTTTGAAGTTCATATATCCAACGTTTCAACTTTAGCTATGCCTCTTTTTTCATTTGGATTGAATGGAGTTGAATACATACTATTACTTTCCTTTTATTGACAATAGTGTTTTATTTCAATAAAATGATTATATTTCCAAATTCATTCGAGTCAAATAAAGGTAAGATCTATCCAAAGACAATAGGTTTGCTGAGAGTTAGTACTCCTATTGTTAAGGTGATATTTCAAATTAATCTATTATATGTTAATATCTCATAGTCAACTTCTGTGGAAAATAAAACATTAACAGTAACAACTAATATTGGAGCAACGTAAATAGTAACACAATAAATTATTCTTTACAATTTTGTAAACATAAAGTACAATAGCTCACCCCAGTATCAAAGATCTAGATTGACATCCAAAAAATCAGAGGCAATTAACTTATTTCTTTTGCAAATTCGCAACAACTTCAGCAACATTATTACGAGCCCAAAAGACAAAAGTATATTCATGATTAGCAGCAAGAAGAAAGTCCAGATTACATCATAAGTTAATTCCAAATGTTAGGTATAAGTCGTGTACAGACCACAAAATCTATGGGTATAGTTGTTGCTCACCTACAAAAGAAGTATAATTTTAGGATACAGAAAATAAGAACCAACGGTGTATCGTCTTTAAAGAACCCTTTAGTCAGTTGCAAGCAAGCTTCTGGAATAGGCTTGGATTCATCAACACCATAAAGAATTAGCTTCATATGCCCCAATGAGGACATCTAATTTCGTCAATTGAAAGGAAAAGACAATTTATAATTCCAGACACAACAATAAATCTAGTATTCATAAACAAGCAAAAATAACAAATGCTGATGACTATTGGCAACAAAAAGTACCAGTAAACACGATTGCATTACAGTTTAGGTGCTTACCATAGTTGATATACCCAATAAGATCAATTAAGAAACAAATTTACTACCTTAATTATAACACAGTAAGTTCAATAAAGAAACAAAAACTAATGCACATCTACGGATCTTTAGTGTTCATATGAGAAAGATTATGAATTCTCAAACTCCTTTTACTATGCAGAACCGTCACGAGTCATCCAAAAACCCATATTGAAATAATTTTTTTCATTTAAAATTCTTTTCACATATTTTCCCATCGCGTGCACGATTTTTTTTTTCTTTAAACAAATTCTAAAAAATATTAAATAATATTCATAATTCACATACCAAAGTTACAACTACAATACATTAAATTTCTTACATTTTCAACAAATTTTTAATTACAATTTTAATTTTAATTTGTCCTATTGAAAGAGCTAAACTTTAATTTGCGCACGAGAGTGAACTTTTTTTTAATAACACGGCCATGAAAAATATTATTTATTTAGCTACGATTTGCTTTTTATTTTTTTCATAGATTTTGTAGAGTTCAATTTGTACTATAATAAAAACTTTAGAGAAAAAAATATAAAGGATAACTACAAATTGAACTCTACAAAATTTATGGGAAAAAAAATCGTACCTAAACAAATAATATTTTTCATGGCCACACATATAAAAAAAAAAAAAAAAAAAATTTCACTCCCGTGCGTAAATTAAAATTTAGCTCTTTCAATAGGACAAATTAAAATTAAAATTGTAATAAAAACTTTGTTGAAAATGTAAGAAATTTAATGTATTGTAGTTGTAATTTTGATAGGTTAATTATAAGTAGTATTTAATGTTTTTTTAGAATTTATTAAAAGGAAAAAAATTCCTGACTGCCGCAAGGAAAATAATTAAATACGTCTCCGTTGCTGCACTTTTTTTTTAAATGAAACATATAAAATATCAAAAATCATGCCAAAAACCATAAGAAAATATTTTTTTCATTAAAATTTTTTTCACCATATTTTATCTCCCAGTCACGTGCCGATTTTATTTTTCTTTAAAACAATTCTAAAAAACATTATATAATATCTTAATTCACAACCAATTTACAACTACAATCCATTTAGATTTCTTAACACTTTCAACAAATTTTTAATTACAATTTTAATTTTAATTTTAATTTGTTCTATTGAAAGAGCTAAACTTTAATTTGTGCACGGGAGTGAGCTTTTTTTTTTTTAATAACACGGCCATGAAAAATACTATTTATTTAGGTAAGATTTGTTTTTTATTTTTTTTTAATAGATTTTGTAGAGTTCAATTTGTAGTTATCCTTTATATTTTTTCCTAAAGTTTTTATTATAGTACAAATTGAACTCTACAAAATCTATGAGAAAAAAAAATCGTACCTAAACAAATAATATTTTTCATGGCCACACATATAAAAAAAAAAAAAAAAAAATTACTCCCATGCGCAAATTAAAGTTTAACTCTTTCAATAGGACAAATTAAAATTAAAATTAAAATTATAATAAAAACTTTGTTGAAAATTTAAGAAATTTAACGTATTGAAGTTGTAACTTTGGTAGGTGAATTATGAATATTATTTAATGTTTTTTAGAATTTATTAAAAGGAAAAAAATTCGTACGCGCATGGGAAAATATTTAAAAACGTCTCCTTGCATGCACGGTTTTTTTAAATGAACCTTATTAAAATATCAAAATCTTCCAAAAATCCATAATAAAATAATTTTTTTCATTTAAAATTATTTTCACATATTTTCCCGTCGCGTGCACGATTTTGTTTTTTCTTTAAACAAATTCTAAAAAATATTAAATAATATTCATAATTTACATACCAAAATTACAACTACAATCCATTAAATTTCTTACATTTTCAACAAATTTTTAATTACAATTTTAATTTTAATTTTAATTTGTTCTATTGAAAGAGCTAAACTTTAATTTGCGCACGGGAGTGAGCTTTTTTTTTTTTTTTTTTAATAACACGGCCATGAAAAATACTATTTATTTAGGTACGATTTGTTTTTTATTTTTTTAATAGATTTTGTAGAGTTCAATTTGTAGTTATCCTTTATATTTTTTCCTAAAGTTTTTATTATAGTACAAATTGAACTCTACAAAATCTATGAGGAAAAAAATCGTACCTAAACAAATAATATTTTTCATGGCCACACATATAAAAAAAAAAAAAAAATTTACTTCCGTGCGCAAATTAAGGTTTAACTCTTTCAATAGGACAAATTAAAATTATAATTATAATAAAAACTTTGTTGAAAATGTAAGAAATTTAACGTATTGTAGTTGTAACTTTGGTAGGTGAATTATGAATATTATTTAATGTTTTTTAGAATTTATTAAAAGGAAAAAAAATTCGTGTGCGCATGGGAAAATATTTAAAAAGAATTTTAAATGAAAAAAAATATTTCAATATGGGTTTTTGGATGATTTTGATATTTTATTAAGGTTCATTTTTAATAAGTTGTAAAAAAATATATTTATAAAACGCATGAATTTAAAGTCAAGTAGCGAAATTGTAAAAAATAAATACAATAAAAATAAACATTGAAGTCATTGACTCAAATATTGATGAAATGAAATCTAAAGCAAATTATAAACATTTTTTTATATGTTACTATCAACAAGTAAAGTCTAATTAAATATTATAGAATAAAGCTAAATTTTCTTGAAGAGATGAAATTCTTACCTTTTCACTCGAGCAAAACGAAGAGAAGAAAATTCGAGAGATGAATAGCAGCTTGACATTGCATAATGTTAGCGAATAAAAATCAGATTAAAGTGAAAATATATACAAAGAGTTGGATATACTTTTTTGTTTACTAATGAGAATAGTAAAATCAATTTCACTACCCCAGGAACAATATGAAATTAAGTGTGCGCACACGGTGACGTCTCCGTGTGCGCACGAATTTTTTTTTTAAATGAACATTATTAAAATATCAAAATCATCCAAAAACCCATATTGAAATAAATTTTTTCATTTAAAATTCTTTTAACATATTTTCCCATCGCGTGCACGATTTTTTTTTCTTTAAACAAATTCTAAAAAATATTAAATAATATTCATAATTCACATACCAAAGTTACAACTACAATACATTAAATTTCTTACATTTTCAACAAATTTTTAATTACAATTTTAATTTTAATTTGTCCTATTGAAATAGCTAAACTTTAATTTGTGCACGGGAGTGAGCTTTTTTTTTTTTAATAACACGGCCATGAAAAATATTATTTATTTAAGTACGCTTTGTTTTATATTTTTTTCATAGATTTTGTAGAGTTCAATTTGTACTATAATAAAAACTTTAGAGAAAAAAATATAAAGGATAACTACAAATTGAACTCTACAAAATTTATGGGAAAAAAAATCGTACCTAAACAAATAATATTTTTCATGGCCACACATATAAAAAAAAAAATTCACTCTCGTGCGCAAATTAAAGTCTAACTCTTTCAATAGAACAAATTAAAATTAAAATTGTAATAAAAGCTTTGTTGAAGATGTAAGAAATTTAATGTATTCTAGTTGTAACTTTGGTAGGTGAATTATGAATATTATTTAATGTTTTTTAGAATTTATTAAAAGGAAAAAAAATTCGTGCGGACATGGGAAAATATTTCAAAACGTCTCCGTGCGCGCACATTTTTTTTTAAATGAACCTTATTAAAATATCAAAATCATCCAAAAACTCATATTGAAATAATTTTTTTTCATTTAAAATTCTTTTCACATATTTTCCCATCGCACGCACGATTTTTTTTTCTTTAAACAAATTCTAAAAAACATAAATAATATTCATAATTCACACACCAAAGTTACAACTACAATACATTATATTTCTTACATTTTCAACAAATTTTTAATTACAATTTTAATTTTAATTTGTCCTATTGAAAGAGCTAAACTTTAATTTGCGCACGGGAGTGAACTTTTTTTTTTAATAACACGGCCATGAAAAATATTATTTATTTAGGTACGATTTTTTTTTTTCATAGATTTTGTAGTGTTCAATTTGTACTATAATAAAAATTTAGGGAAAAAAATATAAAGGATAACTACAAATTGAACTCTACAAAATCTATGGGAAAAAAATCGTACCTAAACAAATAATATTTTTCATGACCACACATATAAAAAAAAAAAAAAAATCCATCCCGTGCGCAAATTAAAGTTTAACTCTTTCAATAGGACAAATTATAATTATAATTATAATTATAATAAAAACTTTGTTAAGAATGTAAGTTTAATGTATTGTAGTTGTAACTTTGGTAGGTGAATTGTGAATATTATTTAATGTTTTTTAGAATTTATTAAAAGGAAAAACAATTGTACGCGCATGGGAGGCCAACCATTTTTTCACAATCTTGATTCAGCAATTTCAACGACTCATCTAACAATTTGAGATTGTCTTTAAGCACAATGTTGCGAGTAGTCATAGAAGCACTGCACTTACCATCATAATTAAACTAACTATGAGGAAGAGCTTAACACATTAGAAGAAAGAGATTGAAATTGTTCTAAGAACCATTTGGAAAATTTCAAAATGTGTAGTAAATAAAGTTTTCTTATTAAAATCTATATCAGAAATGTATCAATCTTCAAATTTTATTGAGAACCCTCTATAGAGATGGTTCTTATTACTCAATGTAAGAGAACTAACAAAAAAACCTTCAACTATGAATAATGCGAGTCATATGGTTTAATCTCAACGATTTTTCAAAAAACACAGAAACAAAAACAACTAGAAGTAAACAATTGCAATTGTTAAGTTGCCACTTATTTATCTTCCTCATTAAAAAAAGACCCAATAGTTTTCCCATGTTACATTCTGCAAGCTAGTTCACTGAAAAGTACACAATCACTATCAGTTAATCGCATCAAATTTCCATAAAAAGGGTCTAAAGGGTTAAGAATGTTACCTAGCCACAATCCTCCATTGTGGTAGCTCTATCTAGTATATTTTAGATCACATCCTATTACAATCTACCATTCATGCCATGCATGTTGAAGGATGTAAAAAGAGAATCAAATGCCTACATGAAGGAGATGAATGAATATATGAAGGCCACAAAATGAAGAAAGGCATACACACACATATGGCCATAAAGAAAGAAAGGCTAAAGAAACATGATCACACCTCTTCTGAATCAATTAGCATCCAATTTCCATCAGGTGATTCAACAAAGATTCTGTCAAAATCAGGGTCTTGGCTAGAAGAAAAGATGACAAATTGCCACTAACAATTATGCATTTAATCCGACAAATTACACAACTTTAAAACTGGTTAAAGACATGGATTTACCTCTATACTACATTAAAAATGCTTCATCTTATAACGAAATCATAAAAAGCTATCTTACGGTAACAGTTCACGAAATCAGTGCTATACCACAC
>CM032641.1:22154452-22218188 GCA_019097785.1 Fraxinus excelsior
TTATATATTTTCAAATTTATTGGTCACATATTAATTTTTAGTCATAATTTTAAGGTCACAATTAGATTTTTTTTGTGACCACCATCGACTTTTGTGACCACCCCCGTGACCATCACTGCCGTTGTCACCAAAACCAGCAGCACCACCCCCTGTGACCACCACCGACTCATGTGACCACCCTCATGGGCACCACCTCACCACTGCCACCAGTCGCATCATTGCCGCTGCCAACACCATCGTTGTCGCCAACAACTAGACAAATCATCCACCGCAAAACCACCTCACAGTCGCTAATATCCACCACCAACATCACTAATGGCGCCTCCACCACCACCAACCACAAAACACTGTCAACACCACCAAAAGACCACGGCTATCAACATCGTACCCACAGTACCACCGCCATCGCTACGGCTACAGTCGCCCACACAGCTGGAACTTACCATAAGAGTCGCCACTGTCACCACACACAGTCTAATCCATACTCCACCATCCCCCCAGCTCGTGCCATCACCAACACCACCACGTCGTGGACCGCACCGCACCAAAAAATATACTCCATCACCGCACCGCACACATCCACCACACACCGCACCGCCACAGCATTGCACACCTCCAAACACTACTAAAAAAAAAAAGAACGGATCTGTAGCAGCAAAAAGGTGGAGCTGCATCGGCTCAGTCGTAGCGGTGATTTGAAAGTCACAGATGGCTTTGTAGCAGATCCATAAAAGTTGCAGTGGCGACGACGAGATGGAGAAGAGTTGCAGCGGTGTCGGTAGTGGAGGAAATTGAAGCCGTGGCGAGATATGCGAGAAGTGAGTTCAGTTTGGAGGGGAAGAAGACAGATGCAACATCGCCATTCTCAATGGCGTCTGCCTTCGTCATCGGTTGCCGGAGATGAATAGGTTACCGGAGATGTCCCCTTTGTTGCCGCCGAGAGACAGAGAGAGAGAGAGAGGGGGGTATTCTGAAACTCCAAATTAGGGTTTTAAGGTAAGGTAAGGTAAGGTGGGGTGGGGTGGGGTGTATGTAAGTTAATTTTTATAATATTATTATTAATATTTAATTGAATATAAAAAATATGTATCTATACATAAAATATGTGATTTTTGAAAATTAAAACATAAAATTTGATTTTAGAATTTGAACGTGTAATTTCCACATCCTAAATTAACCCCTCGTTCCTCAAACACTTCGCATCGCACCTGCTCAAACAAGTTCCTCCATTTCTGAAATTCTTGGCATCGCACCTGAATGCTGAAGCCTCGTTCCCCTGCTTTGCCTCCGTGACCGACTCGTACCCCTGCTCCGCCTGCTGGCTGCTGGGCCTGGTTCCCCTGCTCCGTCCGCCTCGCAGAGTCGCATTCGCCGCGCACCTCCTTTGCTCTCCAGTCTCTCCACCTCCAGCCTCCGCAGAGTCGCAATCGGCCAGTCGCGCCTCCTCTGCTCTCCCGTCACTCAGGTATTTTCTTTAGTAGTTGATGTCTTGATGATAGCTTGAGCCTTGAGACGCGTTTTTTGTTCTTTTTTTTAATACTACGTTTTGATGGGTATTGTTGTGTGCTGTGTGCAGACTGCAGTAGAGATTGAACATTATGGAATTGAAAACTATATCTTTTCAATTTGCTGTAATTTTTCCAACTAGAACAGAAATCTAACATCTGTTGGAGTGAAACAAAGTCATTCTAGTGATTCTTGGAACTCAATTAAATTTTTGCCGAGAAGCACATAGTACTGCTGCTAGGAGACACAGAATTATGCTTAGAATTTCACTTACCTTGCTTTGGGACCTATTTAGACATCATCGGTGTAGAATACTGTTATAATTGTTTTAAGTTCTCAATTAAATCCAATAAATGTTTTTGGTTCAAGACTTGCTCAAAAGGATTCCTTGCGGTTACCAATTTGTATCTCTTTATATATGTGCTATGTTCTCCAAGAATTCTCATCAGATATGTTTAGTTGTTCATGAAATACTTTCCCATTCTAGACTAGGACTTGAAATTGGATTAATGGAACTAAGCTACTCTACACACTAGTGTTTCTGTGGGGAAATAATATATTAGGTATTGGATTATGGCGATTTTAGTTTAGGAATGCACAAAAATGTAGCAGTGAAGTGGGAGGATAATTGTAATATGCAATCATTAAAGCACCAGAGGTACCAATTTGCAGTCATTTATTTTTGAACTTTCACCAAAACCAAACAAAGGTTTTCAAACATATATTTTAGTTTGCTTCCCCTACCTTGTTATCTATTTTGTGTTAATTGAATTGTTGATATTGTGAGTAGTATAATCACTTCGATCACATTCATCACTTCACCAAGTTTCTTGGATTTTTACTTTGTTCTAAAGTGTTCTTTGGTTGCTCCTGGAAAATTATGTTATGATTGGCATTATTATCTGTCCCTTATTTTATTCAAACGAAAATATTGCTAGTTGTCGTCCATTTCTTCTTATAAAGATAATGCTAGTTCTCTTGTACTTCAGATTGTATGACACGGCTATAAGACTAGGAGAGCTTCAAGCACAGTTCAATCTGCCAGTTAATCCCCAGGAATATGCCCAAGAGAATCTTAAGTTTGGTCTTGTTGAAGTCACTATGAATGGGCAAAGGTATTCTTCTGCTCACTTTGTGTCTCCCTTCAACCCACAAAAGAATATTATGGTTTGTTTTTGGTAGTTTTGTGATTTGCGTATTCTGATGGTAGTTTTTAGATTTTCTTCTCACGTTAGGATTTTTATTATGGCGTCATGAGTTCTTCTTCCAGTGCTAAGTACAAAATTGAAAACGGAGGGAATTTATTGAATAAAAGTTTGTCTTCTCAATTATCAGTACAATTGTTGGCATTCTCATGAATCAACGAGTTCAAAATCTCAGTATTTTGAGAGAATCAACGAGTTTTTATAGAATATGATGTTAGTGCCCCTATGGTGCTCATGAGAGGTCCATCACCCCTTTTGTTTTGTTAATCGCATTGTTGAACTAGTGTACTACTTGACCAATAACAACATCTAGTAGAAAATCATGACTAGAAGCAAGAGTGTTTCACACATAGTTCCACCAGTACTAGAGTATTTCATTTGATACCATTTTTCTTCATATTTTAACAGGGATCATATTGAGAGAATCAAGAAACCCGCCGGCCGTCGGTAAATTGTGCTCACCCTGACAAGAATTCCTGGCTCCGCCCCTGGAAACTCCCGCCGAATTTTTGTCATTTGCTATCCCTGCAAAAAATGATTAGCAGAGCCACTGCATCAAGGGACAGGAACTTCTTCCTCAGCCTAATAAACAAAGCCAAAACGCTCTCGCACCTCAACCAAACCCACGCCCAAATAATCTACAACAATCTTTTCGATGACAACATTACAATAACAAAACTCATACAGAAGCTCCTTGACCTCAAAGCCACGACCAAAGCTAAGCTCCTGTTTATGCACACCAAATCACCTGATCTCTTTCTCTACAATGTGCTTATTAAGGGCCTTAAAGCCTATCCCTTTGATTCTCTCGCTGTGTACAAAAACCTACGCAAAGAAACCACCTTAATTCCTGATAATTTTACGTACTCATTTATTATTTTGGCTTTTTCGGGTGTTTCATTATTTAACTTTGAAAATTTTGGTACTTTGCTTCATGGACAGGCGATAATTTCTGGGTTCGGCTCGGAATTGTTTGTGGGATCGGCTTTGGTGGACATGTATATGAATTCTTCGCGGATTGTAAATGCATATAAGGTGTTTGGTGGAATATCTGATCCAGATACGGTTCTTTGGAACACGGTGATATCTGGGTTGGTGAAAAATTGTTGCTATGATGAGGCCATTCGGGTTTTCCTTAACATGGTTAAGAGGACAACGCGGTTTGACTCTACTACATTAGCTGTGGTACTTTCAGCTATAGCTGAGTTGCAGGGGATGAGTTTTGGAATGATGGTTCAGTCTTTGGCTATAAAGGTTGGCTGCCATTTTCACGAGCATGTGCTTACATGTTTGATTTCTTTGTATTCAAAATGTGGGGACACTTCGACTGCTCAGGCTTTCTTTGAGTTAATTGGAAAGCCGGATTTGATTGCCTACAATGCAATGATTTCTGGTTATTCTTGTAATAATAAAACTGAGTTATCAATCCAGCTATTCAAAGAATTGCTTTTTTCAGGGGAGAGAGTTAACTCAAGTACTGTGGTTGCTTTAATCCCAGTGTTCCATCCGTTTGGTCACTTGAATCTTGCGAGTTTAATTCATGGTTTTTGTGTAAAGTACGGTGTCATTTTTATTTCTTCTGTTTCTACTGCATTGACTACAGTGTATTGTCGGTTGAATGAGATAGAATCTGCGAGGAAGCTTTTTGATGAATCGACAGAAAAAAGTTTGGCATTATGGAATTCCATGATATCAGGATATGCCCAAAATGGCCAAACAGAAATGGCAATATCACTTTTTCGTGAAATGCAGAATCTTGATATTCATCCAAATCCTGTCACAATTACCAGTATTCTATCTGCATGTTCTCAACTTGGTGCTTTAAGTTTGGGGAAATGGGTCCATGACATGATTAAGAGGGAGAGTTTTGAGTCCAACATCTTTGTGGCCACTGCTTTGGTTGACATGTACGCAAAGTGTGGGAGTATTGAGGAGGCGAGGAGATTATTTGACACGATGAGAGAAAAAAATGTGGTGACTTGGAATGCTATGATTTCTGGGTATGGCCTTCATGGACATGGACAAAAAGCATTACTTCTGTTTGATGAGATGTTATGTTATAGGGTTCCCCCAACAGGGGTTACTTTCCTTTCCATTTTGTATGCTTGCAGTCATGCTGGCTTGGTGGCAGAAGGTGAGAAAATTTTCCATTCAATGGTCCATGATCACTGCTTCAAGCCCAGTCCCGAGCACTATGCCTGCATGGTAGACATACTTGGCCGAGCTGGAAAATTGCAAGATGCCCTGGAATTTATAAATGGGATGCCTATTAAGCCAGGTCCTGCGGAATGGGGTTCACTGCTGGCCGCTTGCATGATTCACAAGAATTCTAACTTAGCTCATTTGGCATCTGATAAGTTGTTTCAACTGGACCCAGAAAATGTAGGATACTATGTTCTACTGTCAAACATATACTCAATTGATCGTAATTACTCTCGGGCTGCTTTAGTGCGTCAAGTTGTTAAAAAGAGAAATCTGGCAAAGACCCCTGGTTGCACTTTGATTGAGGTCAAAGGACACCCTCATGTCTTTATGTCCAGTGACTGGTCCCACCCAGAATCAAAATCAATTTATGCAATGCTTGAAAAGTTAATGGAGAAAATGAGGGATGCTGGATACCAGATGGAGACCACCACAGCATTGCATGATGTAGAGGAAGAAGAGAAGGAGCTAATGGTGAAAGTTCATAGCGAGAAGCTGGCCATTGTTTTTGGTCTTATAACGTCTGAACCGGGAGCCGAGATTAGAATTATCAAGAACCTTAGGGTTTGTCTTGACTGCCATAATTTTACCAAATTTGTATCTAAAATCACTGAGAGAATAATCATTGTGAGGGATGCTAATAGGTTTCATCATTTTAAAGATGGAGCATGTTCTTGCGGAGACTACTGGTAGATACTCGTGTATTGGTGAAGATTATCACACTGGGGAAGAGAAATTCTCCTTGATGCCTTGTTTTCCTGGTGTAACAAGCTATCAACAATCAAGAAACTCCATTCTAAATTCTTTTTATCTTGACATCATTTACAAGGGATTTGGCATTTCCATTGACTCCTATGGACTGGATCAAAATAATTCTTGAATGAGGCCAGCGATGAATCAAAGAAGATATCTGTATTGGTTCTACCTCCTTTCTTTATGAAAAGAATGCATCTTTTTGCCTACCCTGGATGTTAGAATGACTGCTAACCAACCACTACCAGCTATTTTCCATAACACGGCATATGTTCTGCACTCAGATGTACTGTCTCATTGAAGATGGAGATTGCTTGAGGAGCAGCTTAGGGAGAGAGATGGTATCTGTTGATAACTTTAACCTTTTATTTTTCTAAGGTTTGATCAGCTTTGTCTAAGAATTAATACATTTGTTTTCATTATAAATTTCATAATGGAAATAAAGAAATAGATTCACACAATGATACAAGAAAACCTCTGTCAGCATTATTTGGTCACTCTCAGAACAGCCTAATAATTTCTCTTATTGCAGCTGTTTCATCATGTACAACTTTTCTTCTTTTTTCTTCAGTAATGCTGAATAATTCCCATGATGCTGAACAATTTTGTTCTCATTTTAGACTTACAAAAATAATGTTTATTCATACTCTATGAGTTGCACAATAGTTTATTTGACAAAATATAATTAGATATTTGTTTGACTATAAGACGTTGGATTAATCATCCTTGTCCAAACCAACAATTTAGCAAAAGTGTGCGGTATCTTCTTTTAGTCATGTACAAAATTGAATACAGTTCTTACGCTAAACAAAAAATTGGCTGCTTGATTTATTCATTCAACTGCAACTTCCATTTGTTGACAAACACGAGATCCTCATAACCAAAACACGTTGTATATCTGTAGTGTGTGGCTTTCAGGAGGAAGTTTGAGAAATGTATCAGCAATTGACCCCACATTGCTTGGTATCAGGCCCCTTAGTTTTTAATATGAATGGGTCAATCCGGACCCATAACAAGGAGAAGATGGAAGCCAAAAGTACTGACCATATAACAACAATAGTAGGTGTCCTATTCTGCTTACCCATGAGACCTTTTAGGAATGGATAGAGATGTACAATCACCCAAAAGGCAAAGAATAGCTTCCCAAACAGGGGACCCCATGATTGGTACCCGTTGTTTATGGCATCAGAGATTCCAGCCACAACACCAACCAAGTTTATAATTAAAATAGTTGTCGGAGGGATTAGGAGGGTTGTCCACTTGAAAGCATATAGCTCTCCAAATTCCTCATCATCCGTTGCCTTCGATGTGACCGTGAAGTTTGTGTCTATACCAGCCAAAACCTTGAGAAGACCTTGAATAACGGCAAACAGGTGAGCGGACACACCACCAATCACCCAAAATTGTTCATTTCTCCACCATTCCTCAATACTAACTCCACTCCACCTTAGCTCTAGGATGCCAGTTGTAAAAATGGAGAGAAAGAGAGCAATGAAAAAGAGACTTGCAAAGGTACTTATCTGAATCAAGCAGAAATGAAGACTAAAGTTTAGAAAATTGAAGTATATAAGACTAGACAGAAATAAGGATCATTTTTTTACCTCTGGCATTATGAACTTTCCAGTGAGCAAGCAGATGGCAGGGAGGGTACAATATGCAAGAAGAGGTAGGGAGGTAAATGGATAGACAGTCGTATTAATATATGCAAATCGCTCAAGCCACTTGAGGTTTCCATCTTTGTAGCCATACCAAACAGGGCTGTGACGGCTGAAGAAGATTTCAACAGAACCAAGAGCCCAACGCAGCACCTGATTGAGACGATCTGATAGATTAATTGGAGCAGATCCCTTAAAGGCAGCCCTTTTGGGCATACAGTAAATGGACCTCCAACCACGGCAATGCATCTTGAATCCTGTTAGGATATCTTCTGTGATAGAGCCATAAATCCAACCCAACTGCATGTTTATGAGTTGTCAGAAGGAGACATGAGTAATGAAAGTAATAAATATTAAATATTATGATAGAAAAAAAGATATTAAGACCTAATGCAGGTCTAACATGCCATCAATCATTCTGTAGAAAGGGTTATGTGTATATTTATGCATTCCACTTTCTCTAGTAAGCAGATATTTTTACTGTACCTCAGAACCCCACTCTGTCTTGTCTTCATAGCCACAACTGATGACATGAATGGCTTCTTTGAGAAGGGCCGCTGGGCTTGAGGAAGGTGGAACTCCACCTTCAACCATTAATGTTGAAGTCACAAAAATTGGTGACTGTCCAAATTTCTTTTCAAAGTTCATCTGAGACATCAAGAGCTCTTTGTCTTCATCAAATCCTGAGCCAGACAGTGTGAAATATATGAATTTCAGTATACCTGGCAGAAAATCAATTGGTATTTTTATTGACTATTGGAAAGGCAATGACTGAAAACCTATAGTGTTTGCACCGCCATTGACACCATCCTTCGAATACTTAGGAAGCTTTTTGCGACGTCCAAAGCATGGGCAGCAATCACAGCTTACCATCTTTGGGCGCTTAGGACCCTTTGGAGGTTCATAGCCATATAAAGCTTGTCTTCTAAAGACACATCCTGTGCCAACATAGACCGGACCTTGAATTCCATCTAAGCCTTTCATGTTGATCTATGCAAGAGAAGAAATAAAAACGTAGGTGAACTATTGTAAATACAATGGAAAAGATTCTGGGCTACTAAGCATTTCCTTCTGTTCATAGCCTCTCTGTTATTATGGAAATTCTATAATTTCTTTGTGGCATTTTTTTGCAGGGACTTACATCGAAGAAGACTGTGTTTCTGTTGGCATATCTATCATGCCTGTCTATTCCATCAAATCTCTGAGGGAACTGAACATAGCAAACCTTCTTTCCAACTTGTGGATCCATCAAGAAACACATTGCTTCTCTCACAGCCTTGCTGTTGTTTAAGTAATGGTCACAGTCCAAGTTCAGCATGAATGGAGCATTGGTAAGAACACCAGAAACACGAACCTGAGAAATTTGGTAAAAAAAATAATCATTCAGGAGTCTGACCTCTGTTACTAATGCGTTTTAGCAAACTGATGAAAAGCCAAAAATTTGTTTGAGGTTGTTACTAATTAACAGCCAATGGATGGAAGATATTATGATCTTTACCAGGGCATTCATTGCACCGGCTTTTTTGTGATGCTGGAAACCAGGTCTCTTCTCACGAGAAACATAAACTAGGCGAGGAAGTTCATTTCCTTCCATGTCATGGCCTCCACTATGGCCTAGAAAGACTTGAATCATACCAGGGTGATCCTTGGTGTTGTTTCCAGGCCATGGTGTCCCATCTTGCATGATCCATCCTCCCAGTGGAACTTTTGTGGATTTTGCAACCAGTGCATTAATTCTTACCTTGAACTCTTCATATTCTCTCTGTCAAACATTCCAATAAGCATATGTCATATCCAACTTTGTGATTATCATATTGAAATCATAAGCATTGATATTATACCTTCATAGCTCTTCGCTCCTTTACAAATGTTGGCTGCACTTTATCCTTCAGATAATCAACCTTTTCAGAGAAGTACATCTCTGGGGCACGGGGCTCTATAGAAAATTTCTTGCAGAAAGGAACCCATTTTCGAGCAAATTCTGCTGTTTCTGATAGTGATTCAAAGGTGCACATTGAAGCGCCATCATCAGATATGTAGCATGATATTTTATCAACAGGGTAATCCATGGCCAATATGGAGAGCACAGTGTTTGCTGTAACAAGAGGTGGTTCCTTCATGGGATCTACTGTGCTGACAAATATGTCTACTGGAGCTAGCATGTTGGGTTCACCTTCCCTCTCATACCTGCATCAGAATTTTGTTAAATTATATGTGCTCACGGAAACATTGATAAAAATCTGCTGCATATTTCTTGTGTATTAGCTATACATTATAAATTAGTAGTAATTTTTAACTCCACAGGGATGATGTAAATTTATGTTTTCTATTCTGCTCTTTTGAAACTTGGAATTACACTGTTCGTTACATCTGTTGATTAATTTTGAACTTGATCTAATTACTTAATAATTCTCATAATATCATTACAAAAGCTGGTTTAATATGATGCGAGGTGAAATATTAGCTTTATTTGTATGAAAATCTTTTCACTGACAATGTATATAGGAGTATAACTCTTGTTCCATTTATTATTTCTTTCCATTTTTCTTGATAAGAAAAATAGGCGAGTTCTTACCTCAGAGAAAGACGATCGAGGTAAGTCTCCCGATCAATGGGAAACCATTTAGGGAACTGATCAAGGATCCATGAGAAAGCAAACCAGATCTCACATATAACAGAAGTTAGCCAGAGCCCTAGAGCATCATGCACAGGGTTCAAAATTCTATAACGTAGGAAGAAGGCCAGAATTGCCAGCCTAGCCACAATTACCATACGGTAAGGATTGATTTTGCTAGATGCTATTGGTACTTTCCTTGAAAGTGGCTGCCTTGCTTCATCTACACTGCATTTTCACATATAACAAATGTCTACTTAGTTACGTCTAGAATTGATAGAAGCTAACTAAATTTTAAAGTGTTTTTTTTTTTTTTTTAAACTTCTTTTGATAATCAATTCCCTTCAAATGTCTCAAAGGATTCTCTTTAGAAGATACAGAAACAAAACACAAGAAATTTTAATATTCTAAATTTTAGTTATAAACTAGTCAATATTTTGGAAAGCTTTGTATAGACATGTTCTCAATGAAAGGGGTTGGACATTGAATCACTGTCTTGTAGACAGAAGACTATCTTAATTCAGGGATTTTATGAAATTTCCATTATGATTGCCAAAAAGCTTCTGGTTTCTTCTTCCTCTGAACTGAAGTGGAAAATCAAAATATACATTCTTCTCACACAGCCTATTTAGTTTTAGAAACTTTGATTACTTACATGGCCATGTCAAGGTCAGCCGAGTCATCTGGTTCGGGCCCCAAATTTCCTTGCTGCATTTTCCAATCATCCATTCTCTCTTTCCATCCAATCTCCTTCTTTTCATCCCATCTTGCACTCCCTGTTCTCAATATCATAAAATGTGTTGTAGAACATCAACAAAAATATCCATGCACCAATACATAAACATTTTAGCACAAACGTGCATCCAATTGAGCATATAAACTTATTTGTTTCATGTAATTTTTTACCAGGCTCGGATGGTGGATACGGGTGTACCCGTTTATGCAGAGAGGATCCCATCATCTGCTCTCCATAAGCATGATTGGAAATCGGTATTTCACCGCTAACCTGTATCCATGGAAGCAAAGTTCACAAGAAATGATATCCACTTGGTCAGTAAATGCTGAATTAAAATTGAGAGCCACCTATATATACAAGGAGATAGTTGTGAAAAAAAAAAAAAAATAGGAAAATTGTTTTTTTTAATCTTACAGGACGGGAGCGGACCCCAGCTATAACGGGCGGGTACTGGGCAGTATCATCATCGTCAGGTCCTCTCCCATAACTCATCTTCCCATGAAGCATGGCTTCAGCAATATTTGTGTTTGTGTTTTTCTCATCAATGTTGAATTCATGTTCAATGTCATCGATATCTTCCTCATCATCGTCTCCCTCAACCCTTGGACTCCCTTAAGACACCAAAAATATAATAAGATGCAGTTAGATTCTAAATCGAATATATACAAGTAAGATAGTAGTAAATAACATAATTAGTGGAAATACCTAGTTGAGTATATCAAGTTGCAATAAATACCTTTAAGGCGCTTGTATCTGGTTTTGCATTGGGGGCAAAGTTGGGTTCCTTCTCTCCTCTCATACTCATAGCACGGCCGGCACACCGGAAAACCACACTCATTGCATGCCACGAACAGTTCCCCATCGACCGTTAGGCCAACCTCATCACCACATATTTCACAAACTTGGCCACTCAGATTTTTCAAAGCCTTAGGCTGCAACAACCATCAGAATGCATTAGTGAACATACCTTGTTTCATACATTGGATTGTACATGACTCTTCTTTCTTTCTTAATCTTATTCAGTTCTTTTTCAACGTACCAAGCGTGCATGCCATTACAGTTAGATGTATAAGTGTATTGTTACCTCTTCATGGCCATGGATGACGACGAGTTCATTCCTGTTGTGAGAACCAGCGACAAGTCCAGCGCTGGCTTCCATTGATGGAGGTGGTGTGTGTAATGTGTGAATTTAGAATGGAGACTGATCAGGCAATGGTATGGTAAGGGCTTCTTTTTAAGGAATACTGAAAGTGTAGAATTCATATCATTTTCTTGTCCATTTTTTGCCACCTAATGTGGGCAGATATTGTTGGTTGCAGAGTCTCCATTGCCTTCAAGTTAAGCTTCTTCTGTTCCAACAACCTTGAAGCATCCTCTTCCGTGGCCTTTTTTCAACGACCAACTTTGCCATTCATATTTCTATGAATTACTATTATCTTTTATTTAATAATGTTGAATTGCCTTTTTGATAATTAATTAATGAATTAATTATCAATGATTATCTTAAGATTATGTCCTTTATTAGAAATGATTACTGATAGAAATACAAGTAACTTGTATTGATTTTAGGTTTGTATTCTTCTCCTGAATAGGCATTGTTTGGACCACCACGAAGAGTTGACATCTATGGTCCATTTTTGCTTTCTACGTAAATTGACACATCGTGGAAAATTAAATTTATCAATTTTAGTTTTCCAACCTTAACATTAATTTTAATTTTCCATGATGCGTCAATTTAAAATTTGGTGGACAGTAAATTGGACGGCATAAATGGACAACAAATTTCAACTCGCATAGTGCTAGATAGCATTATTCCATTATTTAAGGTCATTATTGTTATGAAAAACTTTACCAGAGTTTAACCCATTCTTAAATGGAATGACAGCAAGTGTAGTGAGTTAGGGTAAGAAAAGAATAAGCATTGGTCGAAAAACTAAGTGGGTTTTTCTTTAAATGTTCAAGGCTCATTATTGAAATTCATTACTCTTTTATGAGAAAAAGATTCCAGATGATATATTTTCTCAAAAACATTAGATGGCGATTAATTATTTATTTCTTTTGTATTTTTTTAAAATAAAATTTAAATTTAAAAATATAATGAAATAAAAAGATTTGGGAACAAGGATTATGTTCCCCGTTCCCACCCATTTTAATATTCGGTGTTGGGTGTTGGCCAAAAATTTTGTCATCTCTAATCCCATGAGTCCAAGGTCAACTCAATTGACAGAAGAAGAAGACGAAGAAAATTATTCACAACCGAAAGATTCCTCAAAAGTTAAAAGGATTAAAAAATCTCCTTTCGAAAATTGAATAAATTTGCTAATTCCTCGTATACAAATGGATTCAAATTTCTTGAATCAATTATAAAAATAACAGTTTGTCTTGAAGGTTTTGTTACCCAAGTATAGGGATGATAAAAAAACTCGTTCAATTAGATACTTGTGGGGCTCCTCCCTAAATGGAGCGGAGATTATCTACTTAATCGGGTAAACGGGGTGAGGAGGGGACGAGAATTATTATCCCGAAGCGGGTACGGGGCAAGGACAAGAAACATAGTCCACACCTCCCTATATGCCATGTTTAAAGTTAATTTTAAATTTAAATTTTTTATCGAACAAAAATAATAAATTTATTATCATTTTTAAAGAGAACATAATTTTTAACAAATTAGTAAAAAAATAATAATATTTACTAATTAAAGACATAAAAATAAAAGTAAAATTAAAATTAAAAAAACAAATGGGGCGGCGATAAATGGTGCAGAGGACCCGCCCCGCCCGTCTCGCTTTAACTGAGTATGGGGATGAGATAATGTAACAAAATATTTGACGGAACGAGGTGGAAATGGCCGATCCGTCCCATACCTGTTCGTTGCCATCCCTAACCAAGTCTCATTATTTCACCTATAATACATTCTTGATCTTTTATTTATAAATTGTGGAAGAATAATGTTATTTACTCTATTATTCTAGTTTTTCGAGTGTGTTTTCTCTTATATATGTTGCCTACATTCTTGTACATAGTTACATGAATTCAATGAATTTCGAAATTAAACATATAGTATCAAAAATATTTTATATTAGACATGTCATGCCACGACTGCTCAAAATCTAGGGACAAATTATAGTAACTAATATGTTAGTATCGAATAAATGCAATTTGTATATAATTATTTACAAATTGATGTACAGATTGTTGGGTACTGCCCAAGAAAAAACTACCAAAACCCAAATCTTTGTGGGCATCGGTCTTCATCATTATATTAAAATTTAACTAATTTTCTTTTCCCCTTTTTCTCTCTTCAAAATTAATTTTTTCTCTTTCTCTGTACATCAATTAAATAATTATGTACACATAGCATTATCGATAAGGAAATTCAACTGAAACTGTAACAAGCAAACCCTGAAATAAAAATATCAGATAATGTTAATTTCTAATATATCTTCCCTGGAAAGTCATGCTAGTGAGTTGGGACTACATTTTCTTGAAAGGAAAGTTGCTCCCCATACACTGCATCAGGTCCCTATCACTGGAATCAACAACCATGTTACAAAGTGTGTGTTTGCAAATCTTAAAATATTTATTACCAATATACTCTTACATTATAAATAAGTTCTAGAATAATGATTTATTTATTGGACAAACTTAAAAATAAATAATTTCATGTGAAGTAATTTATTATAAACTCATATTTAATTTTTAATTTTGTTATTTATAAACTCAAAAAATGCATCATTTAAATTTGAGAGATGTAATTTTGGATTAACAAGAGGTTTGGGTTCCTTTAATCTTTTTCAAGCTAACATTTTCGATTCCTCAAAGCTCAAAGAAAATGAAAGTAGGATTGTAATATGTTTTTTAAGAACTCTTTCAAACGTATAGTTAACTAGTTGATGTAAATTGTCGAGTTTAGTTAAACTTTAAAAACACAAGTATTGACACAATATATATATCGTTTAGTTTATAAAATATGGAGAATTTATATATTTAAACAATAAACTTAAGAACTTGTAAAGTTACACACTCCATTTGAATCGGTTAGTGAATTTGAAAACATAATTGAAGGAATCGAATTGGATAGAACCTGAATCGGAACTAGAACCGAACTCAATGATTCAATTCTCAAAATACCCATATGTTAGTGAATATTTTATTGTATGAATATATAATTGAGAATGACCATGTAACAAATCATAAAATAAATTAATGTGTCAAACAAACACTAAGTGTCATTAAATAAAAGGAAAAATTGCAGTCACGGTACCAAACATTTCACTTTTTTTGCAGACTTTGTCCAAACATTTCATTTGTGCTACCCACGGTACCAAACATTTAAATAATTTGTATCCGAAATTCAAATTGACAGAAACCTTTAGTTTGACCATTAGTTGACCAAGAATTAAAAATCTGACCAATTGTTGACTAATACTGAAAGGGCAAAATGATAACTTTTCATTTTTTCATATAAAAAAATTAAAATCAAATAATTAAATCAAAAAACTCTATTATCTTCTCCAACCACCCCACCCCACCCCACCTCACCCCCACCCAACCTAAAACAAAAACTGCCGACACCACCAAACCCACCCCCGCCACCGTCCTAGGGCAACAATCTCTGGCGCAAGAGATGGGGAATTTAAAGATATTTGTAGAATTTAATTGCTTTATGAAGGAAAAGTTTGTGGTGGTGACAATGGTGATGTCATCGGTGGCCGTGCACGTTTGGGTGGGTGGCGGTAGCTATAAGCATTGGCTAGGTATAGAGATGACAATAGGGCGAGTTCGGGGCAGGGCAATGGTGCCCATCCCGCCTCGCCTTAGACGAGGCGGGGCGGGGCACCCCCTCCCTCCCCGCCCGTCGGGCCCAACAATCTGTCGAGGCGGGGTAGCGTCGAGGTAGGGCGGGCCGAGGCGGGGCTGGTTTTTTTGCCATCACTAGCTAGGTATGGAGTGCAAGAGCGAGAATGTGAGGAAGAAGCAGGGTGGTTTGGGTTCATTTCTGAAGAAGAAGATTACCTGAGTTTTTTTTGTTTTTTTTTTTTTTTAAATTTAATTCTTTTATTTTAATTTTCTTGATAGGAAAAATGTAAAATACATATTAACCCTTTAAGAATTAGTCAATAATTAGTCAGATTTTTAATTTTTGGTCAACTAACGATCAAACTAACGGTTTCTGTCAATTTGGACTTTGGGTACGAATTGTTTAAAAGTTTGGTATCGTGGGTGGCACAAATGAAAGATTTGGACAAAGTCTGCAAAAAAGTGAAATGTTTATTACCGTGACTGCAATTTTTCCTAAATAAAATATTCAATTAAATGAATTACATAATTTCACATTTAAGTGAATAAATTACATAATGTCACATAATTTAGTGTTCTAACTCTTTTAGTGTTAGATATCATTATTTTTTGAAGTTATTATTAAGTGTTCAGAAGTACCAATATTTTCGAAGCTCCCAACGTTGTCTCGAAGGGCATATACATGAACACGATGCAAACATGTCAATGGAAGTCGATGTTTTTAAGATAAAATGAGTTAAACGTATTTGAGAGGGGAGAATTTATAACCAGTGAATACTACGTTTAAATTGTCTTGATCTTTCTAAATCAAGATTATTTTAAGTCTTAACTAATAGCAAGATGTCGACCAAGATCAAGAATCTTAACACAGATCGATAAACTAAAAGAACAAAAGGTAAAAATAATAAATACACGCCATGAAATTGAAGAAATTTTGGTTTTTTGGTAAGTGAAAAATTCATCCAAAAGTGTTCATCCAAATAATATTAGGTAGGTTTGGACATTGGATGGGTCGGTCTAGTATTTCAATACGTGGCAGCACTCATTATATTTTGAGTATTTCATAAATGGAACAATTCGAGTCGTTGAAATTATTGGAACCAAATCCAAATTCGAACCGTCGGTTCCGATTCGCATTCGGTTCTACCCATAACATTTTTCTTTATACATTTAATAAAAGAATTCATATCGGAAACCAGCTAAGAATATTCAAGAATCTAAGAAATCTAGTTGAATGACTTAAAATGGTGGAAATTAAAAAACATGAAAAGAGGAGAAAATTAAAACATCAAAATTTGATTAATTATAGTTTAAGAAGAAATGATTTTTTTCTTAATAAATCTTGTTCGATCTATAAATGAGGTACGTTAGAACTTATAATTTATTTATGAACAATGTTTAAATTATTCTACTTTTAAATGAACTGAAAAAAAATAATAATAATCGGATACATAATTATATTATATCAAGAAATTGCAATCTATGTATTGGACTCGCTCTGTTGAAGTAAAACAGGAAAAAATATATTTAAAAAGAGAACCACAAACTTGAGATAACAAAAATGGTACACCACAACCCAAGTTATGAATATACCAAGTTCACTTACCATGCGTATAAAAAAAATTGAAGAACTTATGTTTGTAAATAATGCAAAAGGCTTGAATTGCAAATAATGAATGCTTTGATTCATGATTCATCAATCTACACTGCAACCCTAGCTTGAACTTTTGGATTCATAGAAAATTCAAATCCCCAAGATTAATATGTATTGATTTCTAAAATGCAACAATTTGATGTGAGTGCGAGAGGCGAAAAGATACGAGCCAATCATGATTTCTTAGCGTAAAATTTTTAGATAAATTAATGATCAAAATAAAGTCTTTAGTTTTTTTTTTCTTTTTTTACCCAGAATATAAATTGTTAAAAAAAAAATTATATAAAAATCATTTCCATTTGGGTACCCAAAATAACTTATGTTTGTAAACAATGCAATGCAATGCAAGAAGAAAAAAAGTTTGAATTACAAAGAATGAACACTTTAATTCATCAATTTACACCACATTCCTAACTTGAACTTTTTGATTCATAGAAAATCCAAGTTTCAAATATTAATATGTACTAATCTCTAAAATGCAACAATTTGATACGAGTGGGAGAGGCAAAAAAGATAAGAGCCAATCGTGATTTCTTCGAGTTAGAGTTTTAGATAAATTACTATCCAAAATAGAGTTTTTAGGTTTTGTATTTTTTTAACCCAATATATAAATTGTAAAAAATAAAAAATTTATATTAAAAATTGGTTCCTTTCGGGTACCCACAATTCTAACTCAGGAACCAAGAACGATCCACATCCAGTTAGTTTTTAGTTTCGGTTCCTAATTTTTTTTTTTTTTTATTGAATCGTATCGAAACCTCCGATTTCGATTAAAATGCACAGGCCTAAGATTTCGTTTTTATATGTAAAGCTTTATATTTATAATATGAGATTATTTGTTGTTGAAGAGGTTCATGATTAGATGGGGAGAATTTTTTGAGTTTCAAGGTATGCAGGTTGATCACATGGTGTTGAGCTTGGGACCTCGAGGCGGAAGAATTATGCTTCTTGTACCCTTGTAGTTGACACCATTTTTGACATTCCGTCTATGTGTTGAAAATCTAGCCGTTTATTGAGAAAAATATTATTAAAATCAATGTACAAAAACTTATCAACTCATATAATGTCAAACTTGATGTAAAATATGATGTACAGGTAGCATCATTGGGAGGTGGAATCCATGGAGGAAACAGAGTATTTGGCCGGCGTTGGGACAACTACTTGGCCGCGGACAATTCTGGTCCTTCAATATTGCGTCCCCGTGGCAGTGGTAGTGATCTAAATTTATCCATACCCGTGTTGCGTGTTGCTATGCTTATATGTGAGATATTGGGTTTTGATGCATCTGAATTTCAATTGAAAATGCTCAAGAGACGCCAATAAAATAAAATAAAAATCTGGAGTTGTGAAAAATATCATATGGCTTAGTTACTGGGGACACAAATAATTGTCTGAAGACCATCTTATATGTTGCTGTGTGGAGGTTCGTTTAATAGTAAGTGCCAAAAATTAGGAATTGTTGGTCGAACTTCGCACGTCTGTTAAGGGATAAAATCTTACGTTGAATAAAGATAAAAACATAGACTAATTTATAAGGATTTGAGCTATTCTTCTTAATGCATATTAGGTGATAAAATTTATATCGAATAAAGATGAAAACAGACCAATATACAAGAGTATGAGTTACTCTTTTTAATAAGTTCGATATTTTAAGATGGAACCACAAATTTTTACATGGTATTAGAGCTCATTAAATTTCAACGAGCAATTCAATCCGATTAAGATTAAAAAAAATGAGGCAATTCGATCCGATTAAGACTCTAAAAAAATGAGCATACGGATTTCAATATTGGTTTACTCAAATGAACCACCATCTTGCAGGGACATGTTAAGGGATAAAATCTCACATTAAATAAAGATGAAAATATAGATCAATTTATAAGGATTTGAACTACTCTTCTTAATGCATGTTAACGGATTTAGACTACTCCTAAGATTAACCTTTTAAGATGGAATACAACGTCTTAACAACATCACCGTTCCATTCAAGTGTTGGTTGTACCGTCCATAGTATTAGCACGAACCTGTCTCCCAACTATTTGGTTCCAAATCTGCCATCCTATATGGGATCTCTTGTGTTACAGTCCGCTCTTATTCATGTATTTCAAGTGTTTTCCCTTGCTGGTTCATCGAAATTTGTTATGCCATATGAGTCCTTTGGCTTCTTGTACAATGGGTACCCACTCTTGATTATGTAAATGACTTCATAGTTATATGGTAGCTTAAGTTTAGCTTGACTGGGTTCTTACTCTATGCAGTACTACTGTAGGATGATCTTGCTAATGATTTGCCAAAAGCACCTTCTAGTTAGGTGAGATTAGTCGGAAACTAGTTTTTCTCATGGGAATTCTACTTCAAGATCGTCGAGGATATCAGGTCAGCGACGAACTATTTCCTGTCACATTTTTCACCACCCCTGTCCCACTAATTGCCTACTTGCATTTTTAATTCAACTTTTTATAAATAGTTTTATTGAATTTCAAGATAAGAACAAAATAATTAACTTTTCCTAATAGAAAAGGTTTAGGAATACTTGTCAAAGTTAATTACTTTTTAAAAGTTATGAATAATTCTATGTATTATCCTAGTAAAACGTGGTGGGGACGGAGGAAAAAGGACATATACATGGGAATCCTTCACAATGAATAGGTTGAGCAAATCAACAAGAAAATAGGATATGTTCAAAAAACAGAGTTACAAAGTCAAATTTCGCAAGTAATTGTGTAAGAAACTTTATAAAAAGTGTATCAACGTGGCTTTTAACGCTATGACGGTAAAAAAATCTGTTTTGATAATCTATTCTGAGTAAAGATTCTAATGCATGCACCTGGATTTTTTAAAAACCAATAAAGTTATTTGTACAAAGTTGAATTACAAAGTGTGTTGGTAAAATTCAGACAGTTGATTTCAAATGATTTAGAAATCTGTTTTTAAAATGATTGGTTTAGATATTATTTTGTCAACCAATTTTGTAAGCAAACTTTGTTCATGTAGCATAGTTCCTTGAAATTTGATGTTGCGTTATTCTATAGATTAATATCGTAAAGCACCCTGAAAATGTTTTCATTTGCGATATATTCTCTATTTATTGAAAATTGCTGAAAACCTCCCTATTTGAAACTTTTCATGCGAAAAACTCCCTACCATCAAATTTGCCGTTGAAAACAAAAAGTCAAAGTTAAAATGTAATAATTGTAATTGTAGTATCTAAACTTTTTATTGTTTTACAAATTATACTCAATTTTTTTTTTATGTATCATCCACAATCACAAATCTTTAAAACTTTAATTTCCACCCACCCCACTTCACTTCATCTTCTTCCCCAAAACTTCTGTTTGAAACACTATAATGGTAGCCCAAGGTAAAAGGCCCAAGGAGTGAGGAACAAGATACGGGTCTAAATGAAACCATTGATGAATTTAGTAGAGGCCCAAGAAACGAAGAAACACCATCGCCCAAGTTGGCAAAACGCCCAGGTTTTGAACGACTGGAGTATTGTATGATCGCCCAGAGCGCGATGGTCCTGTCCGAGCCCAAACCTTCAAATCATCCAAGAGTTGAACGGATATAAGGTGTTATGGTCATCTAATTCAGCAGTTATGGAAGCGGTTATCAGATTAATTTATCACATCCCACAATCCAAGGATTCCAGTAGTGGGTAGTTAAAGGACAAGAGTAATGGCAACAGTTACGAGATGGTCTTTCCTCAACAAGTCGACTATCATGCAGAAAATGGGTAGTTATGAAAATGGCAATTATTGGAGTAAGAGAGTTTTAAAGTTGAAAATAAGAAGAAGAAATGAGGAATTTAGGAGAGTTTTGAAAGGGATTAAATAAAATAATAAAATTTTGGAGAAGAAGATGAAGTGAGGTGGGGTGAAAAATAAATTTTTAAAGGTATGAGATTGTTGATGGTACAAAAGAAAATATTGAGTATAATTTGTACAAGAATAAAAAGTTTGGATCCTAAAATTGTAATATTATTTTTTTAATTTTGAAATTTTAAATTGTTTTGACGGCAAATTACGGTATAGATCTTTCGCACAAAATATTTCGAATATGAGGATTTTCAATAGGCACGAGTGTATATCGCAAATGAAAATATTTCTAGAAGATATTTTGCCATAAAGCAAAAATGGTGGTTTGGAGAGAGAAAAATTAATCAGTTGGTGTTTATCTTGAAATGTGATGTTGCGTTGTTCTATCTTAAAAGGATAAGGACACATTTTATTTACAATAAATCTCCTCTGCCAAACTTGACAGAGGCCTAGCAGACCTCGTACTCACGTGAGTGGATCCCACCTCATTAAAAAATCTCCGCAAAATGTATAAGGAAAATTCTAGTGGTACATTATGGATACCATAATGGTATCCATAATGCCCACATGGCGGCCTTATTGAGGGTTGGCCCCCAATAGGGGGCTGCCACGTGGACATTATGGATTGCATTATGATATCCATAATGTACCACTAACACATCCCAATGTATAAACACCCCAAGCCCAATCAATCCAACTGCCACCACTCAACTTTCAACTGTTTTTCTACGTCATTTTCCAGCTTGCCTTTTGAAATATGAAAGAAATGAAGTGTGTATTATCTATAGCATTCATAGCAGTCCTCTTACTGTCCCAAGGTTTTCCGGCTTCAACTCAACAAACAAATGAAATTCAAAGTCGAGCCTTGTTTACTACAAACTCTCGGGAGATAGGTGTCCAAATTAAAAAGAGGGTACGCACAATACCGGTATATCCCGGCACAGGCGCTCGTGTAAGACCAAAATCATCAGCAATTCGTAATGACAAATCTATGTTTCAACTCTGTTATCTTCTCAGTTTCTCCATTCTGTTTGGCTGCTTCTTGATCTAAGAGATTGATTGATTCTTGTTATTACTGCATCAGCAACATCTCCCTTCGCTCGTGAGGAAATGAAAAGAACACAGAGGTATATGATTTGATTTGCAGATATTTTATGAGTTTGTAATGTATTTGTTGGACTGCTGAAAAATTCTAGTTTATTGTTGTTGTGATTGTACTGTACTGTGTATACTACAAACGTTCTTCTACTGGAAATCTTATTTTCTTGCAGTAGTTATTTCGTATTCTATGTTATATATCTTTAATTATATTGCTTGATATAAAACAGATTAAGGTCTTGAGTTCGACGCCCAGATATGAAAATTGCGTATGAAATTGTAAATATTAGGTGGACAATATTGGTGTTGGACAGTTGTAGTTCATAATTATATATAAAATAAAAGTAATAAAATACAGTTGAGGTTGAGTCTCTCTCTTTTAGACATGAAAATTTCAAAAACTTGATGCATCAAAACTTTTCATTAAAATTATCAATTTGCGGCATAGGGGAAGAAGCACTACACCTAGGAATCAACAACACGAAAACTTTGTTAGAAATTATCCCTTTTCTTATCGGGTTAGGGGGTTCTCTGTCCCTACGAGGATGGAGCAACAGAAGTTTTGAAAATTCAAGAGAAGGTCACGACGAGACGAGCCATTTATCATTACGATAGGTGTCAAGTGGAAGTGCACTAATGTATGCAGCTGGGGCATCTTAACAGACTGATTTTTTTCACCACACATTTTTCAAAAATTTACAATTTCAAAATTTATTTTCTCCAAGAAAAAATTTTAAAAAAAAAAATTTAATGATTGTCAAACAAGTGCTAATATACAACCCAATTGAAATCTTGGGTCGTTCAAAAGAATATGAGCTAGAAAGAAATTGAGTATCCCAAACCTATACGTTCTCCATGGTAAGCAAAAGGAATTTGTATCCAAAAATGATGAAGGTATTTATACGTATCTTATGTTTATTAACAAATAATATAAATTGTAAAACAATGTTGAATAACATGATATTAAACAATTTGGATTCCACTATTTTACGTTGTTAGGATATCCATACTAGGGTTACAATCATATAATTGATGCTCCAGTGCGTGTAAATTATATGTAATCCTCAGTATGTCATCGTTTTGGGTGGAGCAGCGAGCCAAGAAAGCATTCCCGATTTCAGCAAAAGTAAACGTCTTTGCCGCGGGCCTTTACAAAAATGTCTGAACGTACAATTTTTAAACTCTCATATCTTCAAAGTCAAATGCTTCATATAAATTGTCAAGACCTTGAACTTAGGACCTATCATTACACATTTGTCTACATGGCAGGCCACATGATTGACGACCAAGTAATATACTCCCCCCGTTCCTTAAAAATAAATTAAGAAAATTTAGTTAATATAATTTAAATAATAAATTTTACTATCATTTTTCCTAATATATCCCTACATTAATGTAACCAATATTCAAGGTAATTAAACTATTCTTAGTACTAAATATTGTTTAATGCAAGAATCAAGGTAATTAGCATTTCAAAATCATCCAATACAATACAAATAAATAAATATCATGGAAGATGAAATATACTTATGAATTTTAATTTATTATTCCAACTACATTGAATAATGAAGTGATTTATGTTTGTGATAGCAAAACACATTAAATATGGACGTATTAGGAAACTAATATATTGACTACACTCTCAAATAAGAAACACACGAAAAATGAAAATAAGACAATCTTTTATGGGACATAGGGAGTATCAGACAATAACCTATTCTTTGAGAAGATGAGACCATCTACCATTGTCTCAATAGCCTTCTATTTCGATGTGTTGAGAGTGCAACCTAATCCCTCATTGACAATAACCTCCGCGATGATGTTAATCTATGCAAACTTATCAGTTCTCCTATCCAAGGAGATCAGCAGGGACCCAATCCTTAGCTACATCGGATGAACCCCTGAAGTTCAAGGCGATTAAGGTCTAAAGCCTAGTCGCTTTTCTTCTCTATTCGTGTCACTACCTCACTCAATATACTTTATCTGCCGTTTCATTGACTTGGTTCGGAGAGGCTTCAGTTGTGCACCTTCAACACTTCCGTACCAAGTGCACATGTAATTTACACAGAGAAGAATGGAAACGGAATCTGTTAGTGCGCCAAGTCTCATCCAAATTCGAAGGTAACACTTGGTTACTAAATTCTAGTGCACGAGTGACATGCATGTTGAATTGGACAGAACAAATAACACAACACAGATTTTGCCTAATCTAATACTTGTCACAGAGCTGAGAGTGTGCAGATTTGAATTACTATTTATCCATGGCAATGTGGGTTCACCGAGGAACAAATATGATATAACAATATTCGGTTTACGCATCTCTTTTTTCTTCAATTCTTTCCAATCCAGGATCACATGAAAAAAATAAACATGCTATATAATTATAAAAGTGCTTATTTGGCAAGAATGTTGAATGATGCAAATCAAGCACGTGAATGTGGAAAAGCTTCTATTCCCTTGGCCCTTCTTTAAACACTTTCACATCCTCGGTTTGTTTTAAAAACAATTTTTTTGAAGAACTGGGCTTCTTATCTTTTTTATTAGTGGCTTACATCTTTTGTTAGCAACATCTAGTCCAGTAAATTATAAAGATAATCGCCCTGTGGTCAGTAGTTAACTTGTACATAATCCATTCCCCATCCTAATTTTGCTCATTCACCCTAGAGCTTATCCACCAATACTGAACCATGAAAAACCAATTACTGTCATCTCTGCTGCATAATATGCACACAAATGTTGGCAATGGCATGTACAGCATTTACAATCACCGACCCAGAAGCCAGATATCTTCAACTTGGGTTGCAGTCTGAACAATTTGGTATGATATATCTTCAAAATCAACCATTTTTTATTGAATGACTTATTTTTGAACTAAGGATTTATTTTAGATTCGTTCTTCTATTTACTTTCTTTGTGAATTATCATTTGGTCTAATTTTTTTTCTCATCACTCACAAGATACAATACAAAAGATACTTGTTCGACAATAAAATTGTTTGGCAATAAAATTCGAATCAGGTCACCAGCATTTTCAGGCATCACGTACTTATTCCGAACTCCCCTCCATCCTTGCCCACACCCACCGTATCCGTATTCATTGACTCTCCGTTATCTATGAAACATCTTTTAATCAAGAAAGCATATCGCAAAGAAAGACTATCGCACAATTCCCACTCATGGCCCATGCAGATCCAGATCTTTCATATAGTATCTCAATATATTTGATAATTTTTCAAATTTCATCAATTGGTTCTTAAAAACTCTTACAACTATCTCACTGATTTTGTTTCATATCAAATTGTTTGCAGCAGTGAATCCAAATGCCACTAGACCAGATATGGAAGGCAATCAACATGAACTGATGAACATTACAGAAAACCAGACATGGAAGGCAATCAACGTGAGCATTATAGAGTGCACAATGTATTTCATGAGAAAAGGGACTTATCGAGGGTCAGATCTCACTAGGCATCCAAAAAATTCAAAGAGTGGCTCCAATTCATTAACAGCAACCCTTTTCACTTTCTTTTTCCAGTTGCCCCAAGCAAGCTGTATGATTGTTTACTACAAGTATCTATTACAGCCTTGTAATTGAGTTTTACCAAACATGTCTTTGAGTATCCTTCCAGCTATATGTAGCAAATAATGAAATCTTAATCAATATTTCTGGGAGCCTATATCTACATGTCAATATAGTATTCAGGAATGAATTATATTTTTCCATTTCGGTATTTGCACCATAACAAGATATTATACGTCAAGTTAGTTTATTAATATTTACTGAACAAATTTAATAGTTTTACAAGTTATAACATTATCAAGTATCATGATAAGTTGAATTGAAATTCCATTTTCTATTCTTCAAGAGAAAATTTTCCTAATCCACAAGTAGAATAGGAGAAATTTGAACATTTTGCAAAGCTTAATCCAAGGCACACCCAAAGCAGCTTAATTGATTTGCCTAGTCCACCATAATTATTAGCTTAAGGAATCAGAGCAAACCCAAGCTGATAAGCGATAAGTATTTATGACCAATGAGTTCCAGAAGCATATTACCAGCTCTAGGGAATGTTATTTGATGCACATCTACTTATTAGGTCAATGATTCTGCACTTTGTTCTTCCATCCTTTAAATCTGAATAGTTGATTTCTAATGTTTCTAGAACTTCAGGGCCCAGGCTATGCTTTATTAGTTAACTTGGAAATAAAAACATGCATAAAAGTTATATCTCCCAGAAAGTAACAAATATAGAGAACAAATTCCAAGAGAAAAATAATGCAAAATGTCAAAAAAAAAAAAAAAAACCAAAAATTCCAAATTTATGGAACTGCAGATGTGCAGTGAAAAGATTACACAGACATTACTAACTACAGATTGGTGGTATGACCAAATCTAAATAACAAAAAACGTGAAGTAGAAGCAGGAGTACAGCATCAGTTTGAATTTAAACAAAATAAAATCAAAAGGATCTGAGCAGCTATGAAGACTTTCATTATACCTTTACAACAACAATTGAAACTTAAATGCACCAGGTCCGGTAGCTTGACAAGTTGACAATGATTCTCTCCACATCTTTCCCAGTCCTGCCAAATTCTGTATTGGGAACACTCATAATACAATTACGGATGATCATATCTTTCTACGAGGAAAATAGACCTCGGGCTATAAAAGTTGGGCTGCTTGATGTTTTTCAACTTCTTCAGATTTGATGATGCATATGCCATAGCTTGACGAGGCACGCGCCTACATCCAGACAGATCAATATACTGAAGGTCCCGGCATCCTTCAGAGAGCAGAACAAGTCCTTTGCCTGTCAACTTGGAAAACTGGAGTTCAAGTTGCCAAAGACGAGGCATAAATTTTCCAATGGCAGCAACTTCTGAATCCCCATCCTGGGGATAGGCACTTAGATACTCATTCGGAACGATTCCGACATGCTGTGAAGGATTCACTCTGTTCATCAGATTCCGCCTAAGAATATGCAAGTTAGGACAATGTGATCCAATGGCTGCCAAAGACTCGTGAGATATTCGATAACAGTAGCTGACATCCAGCTCCTTAAGCTTGGGACACCCAGAAGCTATTTCAGAAATAATTACATCAGAGACACGAGGACAACTCTTGATAGAGAGAACTTGAATGTCTGGACACCTGCAAGAGCAATACGATCATTTATTATAACATGCAAAGAAAATCGTTGGATGCATTAAAGTAGAGTTAGAATGGAGATATTAAGAATTCGCTGGAATGCTTGGTATTCACATAACTCCCCAGTCACATTTTTGGTTATTGGTAAATACTCAAATTCGGTAACAGAATGAAAATGTCAATAAATCAACAAAACATGAACAACAGTGCGAGTTTTTAACAGGGAAAACATGTTTCATCACATTGTTAACATGAGCTTAACACATCGTTTACACTGTACACGGTTGTGTATAGTGCCTATGGAGAGATGTTCTATGCACAATTTATGTTTGTATTATTCTTTGTAATATGTCAACCTCCACGGGGTTGGATTCTTACCTTAGTGACTCACTCAAGTAAGATATGGAATTTGACATGTTAGTGCATTCCATGAGATGGAATACATTAGACAAGATCTAGAAAAAAATGAAATAGTCATATTCCCAAAATATGCTGGAGCCCCCTGCATGTTTCTTGAAATTCAGAAATTATTTTCAGATTTGAAGTATCAATTCTTTCGCCTTCTATGTTAATTAGAAGTTACGAAAGATATATGATCTCATTGTAAGCTCTCAATTCCAACAAAACCCATTGTTGAACAATAACGACTTGAATTATGTGAACATTCTCTCGAAAATCTTTGTGGCTTTCTCAATGGAAAAAGAAAGTCCTGAAATAAATAAAATATTTCTTTCTATTAATTAATAATCTTCACCACTTAAAGACTTACTTGAAAGAAGATGAAATCATGGTCACAAGTACAAGAAAAGGGTAGTGGAACAATCGTGACAGCATAGTTTTGGTTTTGCAACTTTGCAGAAGAAAAGACTTCGTTCAAATTTTTTGAGAAGTTAAAGGCTGACAAAATAGAAGTGCAGGTTACAGCTCGATTGAAGTTTATCCTTAACATATCCAAAAGACATAAAAAGGCAAAAATAAATCTCTTGGTGCCCCGATGCTCACCTATTAGCAATTTTAAGCATCAATCAACACCAAATATAATGAGAAATGATCATATATGAATGAACCCTTGTAAGTTAGTCCATGGCCGAAACCAATAAACTTGAACCAAATATATATATAATTGCAACAAGTCACCAAAATTACCAAAAATGACTGATGTCAAGAATCAAAGTCCAGTACAATTATTAAAAAAAAAGGGGGGTACCTTCTCAATAATCCACCTAAATCAATTTGACCACTAATTAGCTGCATATTTATAAACATTGAGAAAATAACAGCAGTAGTTCCAACTCAACCCAAACCAGCAATGGAAATTAAAGGAACAAAGCACGAATAAGAGAGCACGCCAGGCAAACAAACAAAAATACCTTTGAGCAACCAAAGAGAGGGAGCGATCCGAGCAGTGTCTAACACGGATTTCGGTAAGGGACCCACCGCTCCATCCGACGACTGATCCAATCATGTTATCAATCCTGCTCTCGAACTCGGGAGTCCAGAATTTGGGTATATCAGTGACCGAGTCGAAGTGAGTCTCGAGATCGAACACGGAGTTGAGGCACGGATCTTTGCATACCTGCAGCCACTCCTTGCACACCCGCATTGCTCCCAGCCATCGGTCCTCCAAAGAGAGGCGCGATAGGATGTTGATGAGGCATTCGCGAGTCAATTCGGCCCAGTCGTGAACGAGTTCTCTTGAATCGGCGATATTGCCTTGGTTCTCGTCCTCCATTGTAGATTTTGCACGGTGAGAATGCAGTCGAATTGATTGATTTTCTTCGATGCTACAAGTATAAAAAAGCGAAGTTGGCGTGTTGTATGACGATTTCAATTGACCCATAAATAATCAAAAAGTCTGCAAGTGTGAATTTTTTTTGTTGAATTTTTTATTGAATTTTCTGTACTCGTTGCTTCTCTCATAACTACAGTATCAATAATCAAAAAGTCTGTAAGTGTGAATTTTTCAGTTGAATTGTCTGTACTCATAACTTATCTCATCAGTAATATGTGGTTTGCAGAGATGGAAAAATTAGGTGGGAGTTGATTTTATTGATATTCAGACTATTACTTTAATTTATGCTTACGTAACCTCGGATGACACAAAAACGTGATTATATACAAACAGTAATGTTATCCATGTGCATCTCATGAGTATGATCCCTTATGTATATGTTATCATGTTTGACATGTTGAAATTTTGAAGATGTCAGATTGCGTATTTCGTTAACAATTTTAATACTATAACAAAAATTCAAAAATCTAATAAAAAGCTAAGATAATAATATTGAACGATAAGTTGAGAAGGCAACAACAAATTAGTAATAAGTCGACAATGCAATAACAATTCAATTATAAACTATTATAAATACATCGGAAAAAAATAGTGATTGCTAAATGTTAAAAAAAATAGTAGATTGATGGAGAATGTGTGGTTAAAATATTAGTAAATTTTTTGGATTTGTGTTTAATATTATTTTATTGAAAATGTGTTGTTGAAAAAAAGAAAAAAAATGTTTTGAAAATAATGTGAATCAAACGGGGCGAAATAAAGCCCATATTTGACAATCATTATCCAAAAATTCTTTTCTTAACCGCACAACATATAATAAAATATTTTACACGTAAATTCAAAACTTTATTTCCATCTATTTAACCATTAGTTGACCATTTAAAAAAAAAATAGGCCAAATTTTAAAAAGGTAAAATAGTAACTTTACAATTTTAAATAAAATACATTATAACAATAATTAAGGCCCTGTTTGAGCCATATTTTTTCCTCACTAAAATGAAAAATATAACCGTTATCCATCACATCAACATTTAAATTCAAATTCTCTATCTCTTGTGTGGGCCCCAATAACGACTATATTTTTCATTCTCATTTTCAAAAAAGGTAGCTCAAACAGGGGCTAAATAAAAACAAAAACAAAAACAAAAAACCAAACTCAACGGTTATCGTCTACACCCACGCCGCCCCACTCCAAAACCAAAGCCAAAACAAACAGTCGTCACTCGTTGATCGTCGCCACCATCACCATCGTCGCCTTCGCGACGACTACTTCTTCCAAAAGAATCCGAAGATTCTCCACCATTTCTTACCAATTCCACTGCCATGGCCACCATTAATGGTTATTGTCGTTGGCCAAAAAAAATATGGAAACTTCGTATCCAATCAAAGTTTTAAAACTCAAATCAAACAACAAAAGAGCAACTACAACCATTTCAAAAAAATATAGTAAACATTAATTTTTAACCATTCGAGCATGTAATGGAGAAATTTCAAACTGTACTTTGCGCAAAGTGGAGGAGGTCGGACAATTGGAGCTCAGTGGAGGGTTTATAATCGAACCGAAGGTGATTGGCAAGAAGCAGGTGAGTAAGCTGGCGTATAATGTCCGGCAACAAATTTCCATGGTCTCCATAGAAACATGAGTTCAAGAAACTCAAAGGGTGGTGGTGCCACCATTTGAATCCCTAGGTCCGAAGGTCGAAAAGGCTGAGCTGCCACATGAAGTCCCGACCCTAGAACCCAAAAAAAGTGGAGCCTTCACCTGAGGTGAAAACTCCGTCGGCTTGTCCATCTACTGATTACTTTGCTTTGGTACATGTGGTTGAAATGGTGACGATGTCGACGGACCGATTTTGGGGCGAGGCTGTGGCTGGTAAGTGGAAGGTTGGGAAAGAAGATTTTTCTTTTCTTTTTATTTTATTCTTTTATGTGATAAAAGTTCCATTTTACCACTATACATTGGTCAAAAGATGTCAATTTTTTTTAAATGGCCGACTAACGGTCAAATAGATGAAAGCTATCCATCTAGACTCTAGGCGTGAATTTTTAAAAGGTTTGGTATCGTGGTTGACACAAATGAAGGGTTTAGTACCGGGACTGTAATTTTTCCTAAATTATTAAAAAATTAACACATAATATCTTTATTAAAAAAAAATTACATTGAAAGCAATATATATATATATATATATATATATATATATATATATATATATATATATATATATATATATATATACTTGATTAGAATTTAAAAATAAATGGTAAATAAAAATAACTGTTGGAGAGCTTTTTAAACCAAAATAATTTTACACCCACCAAATCATGCACACAGTGAAGAAACTGATGGCAACATCAATCAAAGGTATTGGTAAAGCTGGACGAAAATATAAACAATAATAAAATGATCTTGCTAATAATACACGAATTGGCATTTGCTCGAAGGCACGTGATAAATATTTTGAATCCATAAAATAACAAGAAAACTTAAATGTCTTATTAATAAAAAAAAATGAATGTAATATTTTTACCTTCTTGACTCGTATTTATAGATTCAAAACAAATTATAATCACGTTGAGATCCTAATTCTGTAGATAAATCAATTTAAAATAAAAAATAAAAAGAGATGAAAATACCCTTAAATTAATTAAAAAAACAAAAAAAATGTTCAAAGGGACCCCTAAACAATAGAATTTGACCTTGAAAATTAGACAATGTTGGTCAAGGGCCATTGTCACCCAATCAAAATTGTGAGGAACTCAAAATCACTTTCTGATTGTACTCACGAACGAAAATTCAATACTCGAGCTAAAAGTTATGCATGTTTTCATAGATTTTTGTATTTCTTTTCTTTTCTAATTGGTCTAAAATTTTCTCTTCTAATTAATCCGCATCAATTCATCTTAGCCTTGAAACAGACATCACAAAATCAGCTTTCTCTAAAGATTCGACACCAACTCGAGAATTCATTAGAATTTGCTGAGATAATTCTGCTATTGAAGAGCTTGCCACAAGAATCTAGAAATTTTCATTTGAATGTATTTTGTACCTGTAAAATTTTACTAGCATGTTTTCTACTGACTTTGGAGTAATATAACTTATTTGAGTTACAAAAAAACGAGACGTTGAATTACTTGTCATCTTTGCTGTTTGCTTACTCATCAAATACTCCTTCTTTGATCAAAAACTCGATCACAATGGAAAGAGTTTGATGTTCACTCTCTATGTTGCCATACGAATTTTGTATGCATTCAATGAAGTTACAAATTCAATTTTCTCGACTTCTCCCTCCAATGTTACTCCCATAAAATTCGGGTTGAGTCAGCCTGCATGAGAAGACCTTTTTTCTTCCAACAATATCCAACGTCATTAGTTTAGAATTAGTTAGTACATAAATAGAAATGTCTAGGAATTGAGCTTGTCGGTTAAACATTTAGGAGTGATACAAGTCTTGTAAGGTGGGTTAATGCTCGAGTGATATAATATTAAATAATAAATATGCTGAGAGTTTTGTACAAGACTTTTCATAATACTAGTCTTTTGCCCGTCAGTTAATGCATGAAGTTTGTTATTTTTAAGGTAACTTTAACGTACTTGAGAAATAAAGATTTAGATAAGCATAAAATTCACCATTAATCCGATGTTGGAGAAAGATTTTGACAAGTATAAAATTAACTATTCATCCAATATTGGAGTGTTTTTAAAAATTTTTTTTTTTTTACATGTATAAAATGAATGACTTGATTCTTTTTAGCATTATTAGAATATGTTAATGAATGATAGAATTAGGGTTGGACATGAGTGAGTTTGGTTCGGTTCTAAAGAGAACCAAACCAACTCAAATTTTTCGGGTATAAATGAAATCGACGAGTCCAAATATAATTATGAAATCATTCGAGTTCGGTTCCGTTCAGTTCGATTCTATTCAGTTGCGTACCATAATTAAATTTTTTAATATTTACAATAATTCTACATAAATACAACTAATGACATTTTTATTCGTAACTTTTACAAATTAACGTAGCACAATTTAAAAAAATATATAAATAATAAGTTGTCCAATAAGATTAATTCAATTAACAAAAATACCAAAAAGTAGATACTAATATTAAAACATTGATAATCCATATCAATAATTTTTTTGTTTCAAACAGCCTGCATAAAGAAAATGGAATATAAATTAAAAGTTATCAAAATGAAATATCCGATTTTAACGGGGCAGGACACCCGTACCCGCCCCGGGGCAAAGTTACCCTCCACGTTCCCTACCCGAATATCCGATTTAGGAGATAATCCCGGCCCGTTTGGGACGGGGCCCGCGGGTATCGAGTTTGTTGGGATTTTTGCCATCCCTACTACACACAGGGAAGAAATGTTGGTGGTCATGGCATGAGTCTTGTTAAGTATTTATTCACAATAATGAATACTAATGATACATGGAAACACGATTTATTTTCTCTATCCTTTTTTCTTTGTCTTTTGTCATTAACTGTCGGAATCACGATGGATGTGCTTGCCTTTTATCTAATCAAATAACAAAATTTCTGCAAGTTTTTGCACACTATTTTAAAACGTAAATATTATCAAAGAGCCCTTTGGAGGCAAAGTGCTACAGTGCGACAGAGATGTAGTAGTGCAGTTGGTTCCATACTCAATTTAAGAGAGTCCTCATCAAGCACAATCTTTAAACAATAATTGGTCGCTAATTTTGTCCTCAAAAGCTCGTTTCTCACTCTGCATCTTATACTAAAAAATAAATGACGACAACTAATTCTCACCAACAAAACTTCGAAAGGCAGATTTGAATTAAAGCGTACCTAAAGGGCGTCAAACTCCCCAGTAATTCACTATGGTCCATGAAAAACAGCTCAAGTTTTCCAAATCATGCTATTTGCTTTCAAATTCATATTTGAATACAGTGCTTAGCGAAAGGATCACCTTACAAAATTAGTAACCATAAATGAAATTGTGCTCCCTCACGCTAGAGTTTGTAATCTGTACTACGTTTTGAATTTTCTGACCAAAAAGACTACCAATTTTCCATACAATCTTTAAATAAAAAGGTTGGACAGGCAATTAGCAAAAGAAAGCAGAGAGATGGAAAAGTAATATGACATGCCGATTTCTTCTTGAATAAAGAACACATAGGCGATTAAGGGTTTATAATAAAGAATAACACTCAAAAAACTTGTTTTTCATTAACGAAAGGAAAAACAAAAATGAGAGATACAGAATTCAGTTTTTTTACCCACCCTCGCCTACATTCTGGGTACGATGGTAAGAATTCAATCATGCTACTTGTACCGAATTTGTTGACAAGAATTTTGACATAATGTCACGTGACGGCTCCCTATTGGAGGCGCCCCGTCAATAGGGGGCCTCCATGTGACATTATGTCAAAAAAGTTGTCAACAAATTCGGTACAAGTAGATTAATTCGTAAGAATTATAATGTTATTGGCAATGTTTCAAAAATCACGTTTAGCACGTCACGTCTTGATAGTAAGGGAAAAATTAAGCTGTCAACTTGACTTAATGTTTCCAGGCGTGCTCTATATTTTTTTTTTTTTCCTTTTTTTGAAAGCCTTTTATTTAATTTAGTTTCAAAATTTTCTTTTGAAAATTGTAACTAATTGTAAGAATTATTAAGTAAATATAGTATTTTAAGATCTAATTATTGGTGCTTGATAATATATATCCGATTAGGTCCCTATGGCAGCTATATAAAATATTCAAACATGACTATAATTATAATAAAAGTTTTGGGCTTAATTGTAATTATAATAAAATTTTGTACTTAATTATAATTACTATGAAAATTGTAAACTTAATTGTAATTATAACCGAAGTTCTAAACCTACACATGTAATTAAATCTAAACTAATTAGATTTGAACTTTAAAACTCCTATTTGAATGAGGAAATCTTATTGTTTATGGATTGGAACTATTTTATTTGTATAAATAGAGAGTAGATGGAACCTATACGTCGTAAGGAATTGAACACAACAAATCATAATACAATAATTTCATAGTGTTCAAATTTAAAAAGAGAAAAAATAATAATAATAAAATATTTTTCTTAATTTATTCAATTGTCTAGTTCAAAAATTAGTTTCTTGATTTAATTAAAAGAAGTTTGGAGAATACCATAGAAGACTTAGAGGTTTTGAGCATCGAGTTCTTGGAATTAAAATCTAGAAGATTGGAATTAAAAGCTGGAATATCGTGATCCGAAAGGCTGGAAGTTGGTGATTCAGAATTAATTCAAGAATAAATCATCGAATTTAGGTAAAATTTCGAATTATTTATTCTTGATATGACATGCACGTGAACATCTAGGCGATCTTAGCTCTTGAATTAAAGAAATTGTTTAAATTTTTGAATAATTCTATTTCTGCATTCCAACAACTAATGTCAGATCAATCTTGATCGGTCACGTGCTTTTTATTTCTGAATCCTAATTACATGTTCTAGTCTAGCGATGTCTAAAAATATTTTATAATATGATGATGAATGATTGAATTATTTTAAAATGTGATCCAATTATTTGTGGTCATTTTTTATTGTAATTTGTTATACCGATGTTGTAATTTGGACTCCATTGTCTTAATTTAATTTTCTATTCAATTATATTCAAAATTGTGAGGTATGGAACATATGATTTATGTAAATTTTAATTCTTGTAATTGTTGGATTGTGTAAATTTATGGGATATTGAAGATCGAGACACCAAAACATTCAAAAATTGACAACAAAAAAAATTAATTCATCCGTCGGGCAATGGCTTGTTATTTTTGGCACAGCAAATTAAATAGGTGCGTTTAACGCAGCAGAAAGTCTGCGCTTGGAGCAACATTTGCTATTGCCAAAACACAGCGGTCTGATGTAGTTTTTTCGACTTTGATTTTTTTTTTTTTTTTTTGGGTATGGATTGAATCAGATCTGGATAAGTCGGGCTTTAAATTAATTAATTTTACAGGTACGGCGATGGAGTCCTAATGTTGTTTGGATTTCTATTGTTGGATCCTTGAATTTTTTTTTTTTGGACTGAAGATTTAGATTAAAATTGAGTTTCAGTCCAATTAGTATTAATTCTTGAGTTATTTTTTGCTACAAATAATTGTTAATTTTATTGTTTTATATATGCTCTAAAATTGTTGTTTGAAATATTATTGTTCTAGATATCATGGCAATAAGATTTATTTGTGACATCACTCGTGATAATATGAATATGATGCATATCATTAAACATCGATTCTTTTCTTGATTAATTTAATTTAGATTAAGTTTTTTTTGGAAGAAAAAAAAAGTATTTTTCTTTGGTTAATTTAATTTAAATTAATTTTTTTCTAGATGAAAAAATCATAATAATTGAACCGTGTGTTAATTTGATTAATGTAAACAGTTGGTAATTATTTAAAACTAAAATGCATTACTTTAAAAATATTGTGTGGGAGATAATTTTTATTTAAATAAAAGCCCGTGATCTCCTTTGGTCAATCCATAAGTAAAGTAACACATTTACCTTGTGTTTGTAATGTAACAGACTCCCTATAAAATGGTCACGTAGTTTCAGTTACTTGATTGAATTTCTTCATGATAAGATCGTCTAGACAAAATATAATTTGTAATCATCCTATAGATGATGAAATTACTTTCAAGTATCTAGAGATTGAGTCAAATGTTATAGACTAAAATTGAGATTATCTACAAACCTCCTATAAATGCTTCCGTTTATGATTTTGGTGAGCAAATAAAACGATTCTAAACTTATATAGACTTTGTTGTTAGATATGATTTATGTAGTAGGAGAGTCCCAACTTGATCAGTGGACACGATGACATTTCCTTTAGAGAACCTTGTTGATCACAAGGATCAAGTAGTCGTTGTATTATTGTAGATAGATAGATAGATTTGCATGTGCGTTCATGCATCATGTGCTAAATTATTATTCGATGCTCAATTTTAATATACAATAGATATTTATTTTTATTCCAAATATCACTTTGCTCATTTTCCCTTTAATTTAAAATAAAATCACCTAATAGGAAAAAAATATGTGCATTGAAAAACTTAATTTTGTGTTTGACGGATGTCCTGATAAACCTAGTAAGACCATGTGATAAGTCTTAAAAGGATTGCGTATGCTAAATGGGCGACTGCAACCAAGATGGCTCGCTACCTTTTGACTTCAATATCAAACGTATTGCAACAAAGTTTGAAAGTCAAAGTAGCTCCTATAACCTATTACACACCCTTTAGGGCATTTTTGGTTATTTGAGTAGGAAGACTCTTTTGAAACCATTCGTATCTTATAGAACATACGTAAGAAACCCAAAGTACCTGTGAAGTTTTACAGTTTGACTATGATTGCATACTTCAAACATAGCTGAGAGTCTGGATGCAACCATCTATTGAGGAGACTCAGATTGAAATGGTATTGAATTCTTTACCTGATATGTTTTCACAGTTTAATGTAGACTATCAAAATTATCAGATTAGTGATCAAGAAATTCAAGTATTGAAGCATTGATTGGAAGATGAAGAAGATCTTAGTGCAAAATTAATTTTTTCCCAGCACCTTTATTCAAAATTCAGTGATGTGTTCAATAACAATTTCTTGTTTTTCTTCTTCCATTCTTATGCGTAACTAAATTTTATATTATGGCGAATAATGTAATCTATTTTAAACCCCCCTTTTTTTTTTTCAAGATTCTTGTTATTTTAAATATATGTGTAGATTTTGCTATGAGTTTATTCCATTGAATTACTTGACACTTATTTGATGATTTTGTGAATATTTTACGAATCGAGAGGTGAGTTTGAGATTTAGATAATACAGTAAAATTCGGCCTATTAGTATAACGTATAGAGACACATATGCTAAATATTGCGATAATTATATGAATTCTTAAAACTAATATTTCATTTAAATAAGGTAGATTCAGATAGAGATATGAAATTGAATTAGTTAAATAGGTTCAATGAGAACTCGAGATGGGTATATTGAATGCAATACAAAAATTCATTCGAACACTACATTAGACTCTTAAATCTTGAATTAAGATTTGAAGGTGATTGACATGTGAAATCGTTTGGCTCTAATATCTGTTCATTATTTGAATTCTCAAATAATTTTTGTTTGCACTTTAATTAATTTTAAGTGTTTAAACCAAAAATTCCACAATAACATATAATTCTTTGTTTGCTTTTATCAAATAGGAGTTAAGAAAGATTTGATTAAATTCTAAAGTATAGTCCTCGTGGACACGATAATCCGGACTCAAAGGTCCACTATATTATTTGTTACGATATCGTACACTTACGATAGAAAAAAAATGCAATAATACTTGCTATTTGGTAAAATGAATATATATTTAACTTACTTATTTTTTTCTCTTATTAGATAATCTCTTTTAACAAATTATTAATATTAATTCAACTACATTAATTGTCCATCAAATTATAAATGAAACACGTGCATTGCACATCTAACTTACTAGTATTGTTGAACTGTGATATCCTTAAAAGTTTTGCCCTAGTCCATATATTTAGAGCATCTTAACGCATTTCATGGATTACAATTTAGGTGACATCTAAATGGAAAGATTTCCGATCTAGGAAAGAGAGAAAAAAAAAGCGCTATTTTTATTGTTTTCAAACACATAGGCAAATGATATGGTATCCTAGCCATTGTTTGAGCCCCACTTTGGGAAACAAATGTATTTTTGAATTGTGATTTTTTTATAAAATGTGTGGTTAAAAAGTAAGGAAATTTTTTTGATTTGTATGTAAAATTATTTTATTGAAGAATGTGTGGTTGAAAATAAGTTTTGAAAAAAATAAATTTTTGGAAAAATACTAGGATTTGAAAACATCTACACCATTCATATGGGTAAATTCTCATTGTTAATGGCCGATCTGGACTAATCAAAAAATAAATAAGATTATTCAATAGTGAATTTCTAGAAAACACAAATTTATTGACAAGAAAGCGATAATGTTGTCAAAGGACAAGTATTTTACAAAGTATTAGACAAAATATTGAACACGATCACTCACACGCAAGCGAAAACACACTAAAATTACATAAAACTTACGAAAAATGACTCCCACTAGATTGTATCACATGGTGGCACTGGTTATTGAGGCAATAAACAAAGCACTCTAATGTTCATACTCAATTTGACGAGCAAATGAGGAATACTCGGGAATTCCACCTCAATAAAACTCCTCTTTATAGTGAGAAGCTAACCCTGACACACAAGACAAATAAACAAAATTGAATGTATCAAATGCTTTAGTATTATGACGCTATAAATGTGTGCCATCGATTTAGACTAAAACAAATACACGAAGCATTAGCAATTATTAATTTAGTAATAGATGGTTGCCACAATATACAAATACATGCATGATGCATACTCGTGCAAAATAATCCTAACACCTTGAATTATGAATGTCTTTGGTTCAAAAACTCTTTTCCCATCTTTTTGTGTTTGGTAATCTTGGTTGGATAGAACAACTAAAATCTTTGTAACATATCCCTCAATTATATTCAATAACGTCTCCTCCAACTTACCAAATTATTAAGCTTTGTGTTTGATTATGAATTTGCATCAAAGAGAACAACATTGTGCAGAAAGGAAAGAGTATTTCAAATATTTTATGGTGAGAAAACAAGGAAGAAACAATATAAACATAATAAGAACAAGAAACAGCATACTGACCTCCTCAATAATAGTCTTGACTCCCACAACTCCACCACCATTATTTTACGTAGTCTCTCGGGAACATTTATGTCTTTTTGGTTGCACACAAACTTGTAAAGCTTTGGCATTCCTGCTTGATCCACAATCAACTCCGGAATTTCATCAAATTCCTTAAAAATTGCCAACACTTGAAGCTTTGGAAAGCTGTTTGCTCCGGAGAAATCCAGCGTGATTGACCCTCGTTTCATAAAACTATCCAATACAAGGATCTCTAATCTGGGTAGTTCCTTTAGTACCTTCGTTGGATCCTCAGTGAGGTTCAAACCAAGAATGTAGAAGTCGATAAGGTTTGGAGGGAATTCAATGGTGTCAAGCCTGAGTGGAGTACCACGCCTACCCGTCAGAATCAACTTAGCAAGATGGTCATAGTGGGACAGGTTTAACCTCTCAAACTTCTGACTTAAATTCAACTGCAAGTGTTGGAGCTTCTTCGATATGGGTGTTTTGCCAGATATTACATCAATATGTTGGTCATTAATCACAATTAAATCCAGCTTTCTCAAGTTGGAGAATTTGTGCAATGTGCTAGCTTTGAAAATGGTACCAGGCACATAATCTAAAGTTTCTATGTTCGGTAAATACACCTCATTTCTAACATTCAAATATGTGCATATGTTAGACTCAAACTCATATACATAGCAGCAGAGTAAATGCTTCAAATACTTCATCCTGAAAATAGTTCTTGGAAAAATACCAAATTCTGCTCGACTAATATCCAATGTCACCAATTTCTTGAGATTCCTTATGGTTAAAGGAATCCTTTCAAATGTCCCACTCAACTTAAGGTAAGTCAAGCTACTCAGGGTTCCTATTTCATTAGGAATACAAGACCCTTTTTCTCCTGAGTTACTGAAGCAGAGCAAGACACGAAGTTTTGGAGTTTTAGAAATTGAAAAAGAGTATTGACTAGTGTTGTCAATGGTCAGTCTACGAAGTGTAGAAAAAGAATTGGATTGTATATTGTGGCGTGTACAAAAGAAGTTGTTCTCGTTGGCGATTTCGATGCAAAGAACGTGTAGAAGATCATGAATGCGACAACTTTCCACTCTTCCATCCAAATTTCTCTCAGAAACTTGGATTAAATTTCTGTCACTTAACATTTCTAATTTATCAGCCCCAACGTCATCAGGATTTCGATTTCCGTCAACCTGGATCAATTTCTCGGAAACCCAAGCCTTGACCAACTCAAACCTAGAAATTTCTTCATCTTCGGGGAAGAGCCCAAAGTAGAGAAAAAAAGGCCTCAAGTCAGGATGTAAATCTTTGTAGCTCAAAGACAAGATTTTTGAACAATTATTTTCAGCACTAGTGCTCAAGCTGTCAAACACCTTATTCCATTCATATTTATTTCTTCTTCTCTGCCGCAACATACCCACCGCAACCTCAATTGCCAATGGCAAGCCACCACATTTTTTTACTATGTTTCTAGAGACATCTTCCAATTCTATTGAAGGAAAACTCTCATTCGTAGTTTCCGAAGAAGATTTGATCAACACTGAGAAGAGTTCCCAGCTCTTGTCTTGATCTAAGGGTTTCAATTCAATCAAAGAGCTTTCACCACCTATATATCTGCCCACATCAGTATACCGAGAAGTAATGATAATTCTGCTACCATTTCTCGAGTTGATGGGAATAACGTTTTTCAACTCATCCCAAGCTTCAGTTGTCCAAATATCATCAAGAAAAATTAAGCACCTTCTTTCATCGAGATGCGAACGCAAGTTGACCTCCAAATCTTCATTCATCTTTTCCTTTTCAAGGCCAACTTGATTTGCTATTTCAAGTAGAAGGTCTTGGACTCTAGGCTTATTTGAGACATAGACTAGGGCATAAGAAGTAAACTCGTTTCGAATTTCTTTATATATTATTTTACCAACAGTAGTCTTGCCCACACCTGCGTCCCCTACAATACATATCATTTTACAATCTAAGTTTAAGCTCCTCAATTTTTCCTTGAGTTCCTTCAATGTATCTTCACGGCCGACAAATGTCGACTCCTTGGCAACTAAGAATTTTTTTCTTTGATTCCATATGTCCATATCTGCATTGCCTGTTTAATTTTATGTGATTCATATGTATAAGAAATTTTGGTTTAATAATCATAACTTAAAAATACATAATTATTTGGACAAAGAAAGTAGCCCCTATAAAAGTGCTATTTAGAGATCTTGATTTTTCATATTTATGTTTCTTTGCCAAAAAAATAAAAACATAGAATTTAAAATATTCAGATTTATATTGATGTAAATGAATAAAATTTGCATACCTCCATCTGTATCAAGAGTAATACCACATCTTTGTCTAGTTTCTTCAATTTCTTGGGCCCGTCTCTTGATTTTTTCAATTTCCTGGGCAAAGTCATTGGCAGTGCAAATATAACATAATATACAAGCAGCAAGCTTAACGAATTGAAACAGCCCCTTTTTCTCGTTCAATGCAATCTCGTGGATGTAATCGTCCAAAATATTCTCGGTGTCCAGAGCAAGATCTCTCATGTCAATTATCAAGTTAGCTACTTCGTGGCTTCCTTGTTTCAATTCTGCATCTTTGAGACACGATTTGAAGCGTCTCATATGACGTTCAATCCATTCCATGTTCTCCTTCAATCTATACAAGTTTGAAATTGTTTCGACAAATGGTTTCGAGGCTATCTCTACTGATTTGTTAATGACTGATGTAAGTGCTGCCGCCGCCACCACCACCATCTAATCTTGTTTTCTCTAGAATATAATTTGTGAAATACAATGAATCAAATGAAACTCAAGATTGTAATAAGCAGTGAGAGATGAGAATGGAATGACTATCAGTACACATAAATATAGTACTCATATGGTATAATTTTGTTGTTATTTTATTAATAATTGTATATCTTACTTTGTATACGTCCTTCTCCTTCGTAGCAACTGTATTATTTAGATAAAATAATGACGAAAATCTTTATTTAATGATAAAGTAAACAAAGATTAATGAAATATTTTTGAATTCCTATAAAAATAAAAATAATTTGATTATTTTATTGAAGTTTTAACTATTATGTCCAAACTATTCGGTAGGTACAATCTGAACAGAGTGAAAAAAATTCAAAAAGCACAAGAAAGTCGAGACCCATAGAAATAAATAAAAGCAAATAATCCATCAACTCGACCCAAAATCTTTTATTAATCTCAACAAGGACCTCCCTTCCTCTACAGAAATTTTGTGCCCAGGTCAAACTCGACGCCTTGTGCCCGGGTCAAACTCGGGCGTCGAGTTTGACCCGAGCACAAAATTTCTGTGAGAGGGGATTAACTGATTTGACACAAAAATTGATCTTTATTTGGGAGAATCTCTCCCACACATCGATCCCACTAAGAACAATTCCTACTCAATACCAATTTGGCATTAAACAACATTTTTGTATAAAAATCGGCCTCCAACCCAACTTTAGATCTTGATACCAAATTGGTGTTAAGAAAAATGTTGCACCAAATTCCTTGCAACAATGTTTAATATATAGAGTTTTTCTTAATTCTCTTTTGTCCTTCATTTTATACTACAACAAATATTAATTTCTATTAAATCCTTTTTTATATTCTTTTATTACTTTATGATTAATTTATTTTTTAATTTTATCTTTAATTTTATTAATATTTATGTAAAATCTTAATCCAATAATTAATAATAAATATGGAATACATTAAAATAAAATTACTCGTTAAAATTCAAAAGTTACAAATTAAGAAGAAATTAGCACTGAAACAAGTGTAATTTTAGTGAGAATATTTGTATTATATGTATTTTACAAACTTGTTTGGCACGTCACATTTGAAATAATGCATCAATAATTCATAATTGGAAACGGTATACAAAATTCGATTAACTATTGAAGCATTAGTTTTGTCCGAATTGACGGTGAGATTAAATTGAGTATTACAACAAAAACATATCCAGTAGGTAAGAAATGAATAGAAACCAAAATTATCATTGCAAGGGATAACTGCATTCCACTTGCAATTTTGATATAATAATAATAATAATAATAAATAAATAAATTATATGGGAAAAATGGCATGACAATCTATTAAGATTTTACGTTTAATCTTAAAATGCCAAGCTAATTAATAATAGTAGTAGTAAAAAATCTAATATGTTGGTCTAGATTTTGTTATTAATTGATGTATCCTTTAACAAGTCTCGCAAGATTGTGACTCATTTGAACAAATTAATTCGTGTGTTCGTTTTTTAGTCTTAATCACATCAAATCGGTCATTTTTTAGTCTATAGATTATGGAGAATTCATGGATATTCCAATCTCATCTTACACGGCTAAATAAAATCTTGAGTTTCATTTTTTCCAAATTACAACTTGCAAAGATCATGCTATATGTATCAGATTTTTTTACCGAATCTTTTACCTACTACTCATAATGAGAATGTGGACTGTATTGTCGAAATTTTTAAATACACGCGGGTACATGTATTATGTGATCAGAGAGGATAATCTATTATGTACAAATGGATTAAACCCAACTTACAATATCTCTGTTAAACAATTCAAAGAAAAAGAAAAGAAAAAGGGAGGCTGGGGTTTCATTAATAATGCATAATGAAAAGTGAATACAAAACCTAAATATAGAGAGACTATGTATAGTCTAAAATAAGGGAAACTAAAAAGACTATTCTACCCTTAATAAACAATAAAATAAAATAATACTATATTTCTCAACAATCTCCAATACATTTTACGGAAGGTCTACATTGCGACAAATTAAAAAACTTGTATCTAAGATTAAAGATGAATATTTGACCACAGAAATTCATGTTCTACGGTGCCTCGCTTCGATGGGGTATGGGGCTTGAGTTCTATTGGTCGACATGTGGGGTTCGGAGGAGAGTTGAAACTTTCTAAAATCAAAAGCTTACCAACTACCCACATACTTGAGTAAAGGGAAATACTCTTTCAGTGAGAGAAATGGAAAAAGTAGACAAAGGAAAAGAAAAAAAATAAAAAATAAAAGAGAATCTAATCAATTATAACCTTTCTAGAAAGCATTCAGACAGTATGAAGAATAATCCAGCTTTTTCTTCATTTTTTTTTTTCCAAAGTATTAATCGGTGTACTCGGAGAAATCATGTTCGAGTCGATTTGTTCGAAGTTCAACCATTGATTTAGTAAGTTTGGCATCCGTTTTTAAAGATTATGTTTTCAATGAGTAATCAGATTGGATTTCTTCCAAATTTCCGATTTTCAGTCGAATCGGCCAATTTGTTCCTATTATCGATTACTCGTAAACCACTTTCCTCTCTTGATTAATAATTTGATAAAATAATTTTGTCAAAAACTTTTCTAGTTTGCCCTCATTTAATTATCAATAACTAGAAGTAAATTATTATTGTAAGTAGTTAGAAATAAGGGTATACTAGTAAACAAACAAAATAAAACATTATTAATAAGAAAAAAGACTATATAATTGAAACAAGAAAATAAAGAAAGTAAGCATATATAAATGAGACGGTGAGAGTATTAAAAAAAACTTCAAAGTGCATGGAAACATTTGCCAAACATTTTACAACCTATAGAAGACATTGAAACACAAAAGGTCAAAAACATCCTAATTATTTAAAATCAATTTACAGAAACAACTCCTCGATTTCTTAGGGACTGTTCTTTTCGTGTTTCAATTTTGAGTTTAAAATTCATTTTAGATTTTATGTTTTTAGTATCCATTTTGAAATTGTTGAAAAAACGTTCTTTTTGTCATTTTCAAAAATTAATTTCAAAATTTTTTTAAAAAAATGAAATTTTTGCTTGGTTTTAACTAAAAACAATTAAAAACGACTCTTTTTTTTTCTTTTTTTTTTCATTTATCTATGTAAATTTTAAACATGCCCCCTCTAATAGGGGGCGCCACGTGTGCCCCCATCAATGGGCCTGGCTTTGAGCCTGACCCAATAACATGGTTCAATCATGGATTGTGTATTTTTCATGGGAAATGTTGGGTGTAAAGGGTGACAACTCACATGCGGGACCCACCTCAATTAAAAAAATAAGAAAAATCACCACATCCCCATGTGAGTTTGTCTTTAAAAAAATGATAAGAGAGAATTGATTTCTATTCAATTTTTCGATTTTGAGTTTAAAATCGAGAATCGAATCAAATTCGTTGATTCCTGATATCCATACGAATATTTAACCTAATAAGAATCAAACCGAAGTGAACCACTCAATTCATATTCGATCCGATTTGATTAGGAAGTTTTGTTAAATCCCGTTTCAAATAGACGCTAAGAGGATCAAAAATGCCTAAAAATAGTTCAAAATATCCCCAAATTGTCGTGCAGACATATTACATGACGTAAACATTACCACAATTGTAATTGAATGAAGTATTAGTACAATTGTTATTGAACATAAATTTTCAGCAAAATCTAAATTTGAAGTCACGGCACATGAATTTGAGAACAACTATTACTGAACGAAATATTACTACACTTGTATCTGGACACAAACTTGAACACAATAAGAATCGATGTAAATTTTAATTCATACTAAGCCTACACAAAATACTACTATTAACTCTAGATTTCATTGTTAAATAATATTCATACACTATTACATGAAGAAATATGAGTCCAAAGAGAATATTACCACAAATGTAATTGAACGAAGTATTACACGAATAGTGTTTAGGTGAAAGCTTTTGGCCAAATTTTTTTTTTTTTTTATTTCTTTGGGAACTGGTTAAGCTAAAGGGATGCTCTATGAGTACATAATTGTACCCATAGGGGTGTCCATAATGGACACCCGGCACCCCCTATTGGTGGGTCTGCCTGGTAGCATTTTTCTAAGCCAAAACCGTTATTGTAATGATTTTGTCAAGAATTGTTTTGTCATTCCCTAAAATCGTGGAGAATATTAACTAATAAATCTAAATAGTTTTTAAATAATTTTCTTGAAATAAGTTCCCAATGTAACCACGTATTCATGCAATTTGCAATTTGATGATCACATCAAGCCCTGTTTGAGTTCCATTTATCAGAAAAATATGTTTTTCAATAATAATATTTTGCAGAATGTTGGTTAATAAATATGAAATTGTTTTGAATTTATGTATAAAATTATTTTATGGAAAAATGTGATTGAAAATAAAATTTGAAAAAATTAGTTTTAGAGAAAATGGAGTGCAAGCAAGGAGTTAAATATTTCAACACTCGTCCAACTTTGGGTGTGATCATTGGTTACTTACCAAACTTCGAAATACTTTCCATTGATCACTCAACTAAAGAGTGTTGCACTATGTTGCTCACCCGATTTTGAATGTTGTTACGAGTTACTCGTAGAAAGCTTCTCATCTATCGTTCAACTTTAGGGCGTTGAGTTCCATCACTCAGGAGTTAAATATTTTAACACTCATTCAACTTTGGGTGTGGTCATATTTTACTCACCAAACTTTAAAATGCTTTTCATTGATCACTCAATTTTAACACGTTACATTTCAATACTCACCTAACTTTGGGTGTGCTCACGGTTACTCATCGAACTTCAGAATGACTCTCTCATTTGTCATCGAACTTCAGAATGCTTATTTAATTTAATAGCTCATGTTTATCTTAAAAGTTAAATATTACTAAACAATGTGCGTAAGGTTATATTGCTGGAGAAAACAAAGACAAATTACCCACTTCATGTTCTTATGTAACGCAATTTGATTTATTATTATTATTTAAGGTAATTATATTAACACTATGAATTCTATTAAGGGAACCACAGTTTTTAATATTTTTCTTATTTATTTAAATAGTCTTAAAGTAAAATTATATTATTAAGTTTTAATATACTTGTTAATATAATAAATTATTATTATACAACAAACATAAACTTTTTTTTCTTTTCCTCAATATCTAACTGTGTAGAGCTTTTTTTTGCTGAAGACGACTTTTGCATTTTTCCACGATCACAAGAGTTGACTTTTTTCCAGAATTTTTGCCAACGGGTTGCGCCACCTCCACCCAACCCCTTTCGCCGACCACGGCGAAAGTAAGACCTCCAAACTGAGATCCACCACTTATCTCACAATTTTCATCTGAAAATTCCACCACACAAATTGACGATGACAACTTTGCAATATGAAAGGTGCAATACACCATCGCCAATTAATTCCCAATCCTAAAACCAGGTCGAATTCGATGAATTAATAGAACTTTCTAGGTTCAAGAAGTCATATTCTCAATATTTGTTAGTTATACACGAGCAACAATTTTTTGGTAGTGAGTTTTTTTTATCAAAAAAAAAAAAAAAATGTTTAGATACTAGGCAAAAATTCTTACTTTCGACATAATTTCAAGGGAAAATTGCAGTCAGGTACCAAACCTTTAAACTTTTTGCAGACTTTGCCCAAACATTTGTTTTGTGCCAACTACGGTATCAAATCTTTAAACAATTCGTGCCCGTAGTCCAAATGGACGATTTTCGTTTAGTTGACCACGAAAAGCGTTACTTGACCTCATAAATAAAAAAAAATTATAATTTCCACCAAATAGGCAAGGATAATTTCAGAATCACACAAAATTTCCATCAAATAAGTTAAAAAATAAATTAAAAATCCCAAAAATAACTTTCAAAAAAACAATTGTTCATCTCCTTCCCCACCCCACCCCACGAAAAACCAACCACCATCCAGCCACAGCCGACCACCATCGCCGTCGACACCACCACCACCACCACCGTAAATTAAATGCTTCCTGCCTCCTCCCACCACCACCGAAGAAGTTTTTGAGTCAATATGAAAATTCTCCATGTATCTCTCATTTTTCTCAAGCAATTCCTCAATATACGCAAATTTCTTTCCACTTTCCTTTTCCCCCTTTTCTTACAGCCAAATTCCCCAAATTTCACTGTCAATTTGGTAATAAATCGTAAGTTCAGTCATCAATGCAAGCAGTGCAATGCCCAAGACATGACTTCCCTATAACGGCACACTTTGTGCATGGGACCCTAGCTTCTTCTACAATTTCAGTAGCAACAGCTATAAGCTGTTAGCTGAGTTGGGCTCGACGGTGGAGCTAAACAACGACGTTGATTATGAATCTACTCTGGCATTCCTTGAGATCATATTCTCATTTGACTCCATCAAGAAGTTTACCTAGTCGCAGGCTATTTTCTTAGAGGCCACCTTTGCCGAAAAGAGTGTTGTTGCCTTGGTTTTGCTCTGTAAGTTGGGGGTTTTGGGCAGTGACATGGGTCATTTGTGATGGCAGGATGGAGGTATATCCGATAGTGGTGGTGTCGAGGGTCTAGGTGGTGGTAGGGTGGAGTTTGAGGTGGTTGAGGGTGACGGCTCCGTTGAGTTGCCAATTCGCCAATGGTGGGGAGGTTATTAAAAATGGCCGGTCAACATTCAATATTATTGATTTTTGTTGAAAAGTCAGTTTTACCACTAATGAAATAGGTTTTTAATTGCAAAATATATCCTTCATTTATGAATAGTTTTGAAAACTAGTTTATATTTTTATTTTTTATTCGTCTTCACTAGATATTTCTTCTGAACTTGATTTTTCTTCAAAAATCTCATCATCAGTTATTATTTCTTCAAAGTTAATTTCATCACATTCATCTCTAATTTGTTCAAAATCTGTAATTAGTATTGTAACTTTCTTTTTTGGACATTCAGTGCTTATATGTCCTTCATTACAATTCCAACACTTACATCGTTTTTTATCTAATGATTTTTTATTATAAGATTTATATTTTCTTTTAAAATATTTCCTTTTTGGTTTAAAATATTTTATTTAAAACTTTTTATATTTTTTATATTTCTTATTATTTTATATTTTCTTTTTCTTCTATACTCATGACATCCCAAATTTCCGGTACTTCAGTGTGTTGACAACAAATTCTATCTTGTATAAATCCTGATTGTTTATAAATCATTTGATTACTACACATTGAACTTATTTCATCTTTTATAGTTTTTATTATTAATCCTAAAGTATAGGCTTCTATATTTCTTCTAATTTGTCTTTCTCTAATCTTATTTTGAAAATAACTATTTCATGGTAGTGATAATTTTCTAATAAAAACTTCTTTATAATAATCTTTATTGATTCCACTTCTAAACATTATATAATAATATTTACTATATTCATAACAATATTCATTAAGATAACACATATTACAAATTTGTAAATGTTACATTCTATTCTTAGCATCTTCTATTTTTTCTGTTTTAACTTTAGTGCTTTTATTTACCCAATCTTATCCTACAAATTCTCTATAAATTCTTGTAACAACTCTATTTATACCTTCACTTATACTAATTCCAAATCATGCTTCAATACTATCTTTCCAAATACCTTTTGTTGTATCTTCTAATCCTCCATACCAATTAGCTACATTTCCTTTAAAAGTTGCTAACAAATATTCAGTATTACTACGATTATAATTAAAGTGTGCTAACATATTAGTACTTCATTCATTAATAGCTTTTCTAACATCTAATTCACAATCTAGGTATAAATATGATCATGTAATTTTCAGTTGATCTAATTCTCTTAATACTGGTTTAAATTGATCTCTATACATTTTTTCTTTTCCAATTTTAAAATCAAGTTTAGTATCAATATATCTTCTAGGGTCTATTTCAGCTTCATATCTAGCTGTGCTAGTTTCTCCAAAATCTTCTTCCTTAACTGCTCGTGGTCCTCCAACTATATGATTTTTAGTTATTTCTTCACAAAATTTTAAATCTTCTAAGTCGAATATTAGGTTTTCCATATCTTCATTCATTATTCCTCTATAGTTCTTTTTTCTTTTTCTTTTTTCAGTAAGATTTTCTTCTTATTTTCTAAGATCAATTAATAGTTTTTCAATATCATCTTTTAATCATTCATCTATTGTTATTAATTCTTCATATTTTTCAATTTTCTTTCTAACTTCACTGATAACAGCAGGCTGTTTCAATGTGCCTTTTGATAAGGATGTTTGAGTGCTAGACTCAGCTCCTTTTCCAGTTGTAAATTTTTCCAACAATTTGTCAATACTGACAGGTGATTGTTGTGGACCATTTTTTATGACTTTTTCCTCTGCGAGGTAAAAGAGTCATTTCTCTTAAATTTCGAATCTCCACTTGAAGTGGATGTATTAATCTCCCGAAATGGGATATGACTAACCTTTCGGCTATATTCGCTTTTTTCTAAAGGAGAGTACTCCTGGCTGCAAGTTGTAAAAAAGTCTAAACATTCTGACAATTTTTCAACTATTTTTTCTTTGTTATCATTTAATTTTTCAATCTTTTTCCCACTTTCAACAACTTCGCTTGATAAATCACACAAAGTTTGTTGAATATCAAGATGATCTTCTTGAACAGCAAAATAATCTGCATTAAAATCTGTTAGAAGATCTTGTAATTCCTTTGTAAATATTTCAATCTTTTCTATATTCATGATTCCTGCTTAAGAAATCAGCAAATAAGTTATATTTTCCTTTAATATATTTAAATTTAAAATTATAGAAAGATAATAACATTTGTCATCTATGCAATCTTCTGTGTTGAGGTGAATTTGGTAATCTATTATTTACTAATCCATTAAGAGCTTGTTTGGTAAGGATTTTTTGGAGTGAGAATTGAGTTTGAATAGTGATATGATGGGAAATGTGTGGTTGAAAAAGAAGAAAAAATTATTGATGTAATGGAAAATATTATTTTATTGAAGAATGTGTGGTTGAAAATGAGAATTGATTTACTGTAGAATTGGAGAATCAAAAACAAACAGGCCCTAAGTTTGGTATTATCAATTTGAACAATAAATTCCTTAGGTAACAAGAATATTTTGAATTTATTTATTCATTTAACAACTGCTAATAATTCATTTTCATTGGTTGAATAATTTACTTCAACATTATTAAGTCCCCGTTGACACCCATTAATTTCTCTTTCGCTTTCTCTTTCTCTTTCTCATTCTTCATTTCAACCACACATTCTCTAAATAAAATAATATTACACACAAATCAAAAACTTTTCATCACTTTTCCACCACACATTCTCACATCAATCACTATTCCAAAATTTCTATTCTTCTAAAAATGGGTTTCAAACAGGGGCTAAATGTTCCACTTGTATATCTACAAATTTCATTTAAATCGATTTTTAATAAAACACTCCAATATAAATCTGATGCATCTGTTTGTAAAATTAGTTTATTTTTTTCATCGAGAAGTCTAAGTTTAGGTAACTTTTTACAATTTTCTTTTAAGTTTTTAACACAAATGATAGGCTCTTCATTCCATCAAATCTTATTTGATTTCCTTAATAGTTTCTGAAGTTTATTTCTTTTTTCTGCAAGTTTTTCTATAAATCTTTCAGCATAATTAAGACATCCTAAAAATTTCTGAATTTGTTGTTTATTTTTTATAAATCTTTCAGCATAATTAAGACATCCTAAAAATTTCTGAATTTGTTGTTTATTTCCTTTTTCTGCAAGTTTTTCTATAAATCTTTCCTAAAAATCTTATTTGATTTCCTTAAAAGTTTCTGAAGTTTATTTCCTTTTTCTGCAAGTTTTTCTATAAATCTTTCAGCATAATTAATACATCCTAAAAATTTCTGAATTGTTGTTTATTTTCTAGTTTATCAGGAAATAACATTATTTTTTCGGAAATATGAAGTTGTAATTTTATTCCATTACTATTTATTATCATTCCTAAAAATTCAATTTCATTTTTCGCTATTTCTGCTTTTTTCTGACTACGTATGATACCTTCTTTTGAGCAAAGAGTATCAAAGCTTCTAAGATGCTTAAGGTGATCTTCATATGTTTCTGAACAAACGAGTATGTCATCAACATAAACAATAAGGAAGTTATAATTTTTAAAAACTTCATTCATCCTTCTTTGATAAATTTGTGGTGCATTTTTTTAATCCAAATGACATAACTATCCATTCATAATTTCCTTGAGGGGTACTAAATGCTGTTAATGGTATACTATTTTCTTCAAACTTGATTTGCTAGAATCCAGATTTACAATCAAATTTTGAATAGTATTTTTTATTCTTAGTTATGTTTATTAAGACTTCTTTGTTTGGTAGATAATATCCATCAAATTTAGTATTTTTATTAAATTCTTTATAATTTACTACCATTCTAGGTTTTCTTCTTTTTATTTCTGCATGATTTCGAACCATAAAGGCTGGGCTACTATGATGGCTATTGTTTCTTCTTATAAGTTTTTGATTAAGAAGTTCTTGAATTTGTACTTGAAATTCTTCTTTATCTTCTTGATTATAAAGCATATGTTTGACTCTAATAATGATTGTTGGTTCTAATAGCTCTATTTTAGCTGTTGTTTTTTATTTTTCCCATTTTTCAAGTGGGTTTTCATTATAATTTTTTGCTAAAAGGTTTTTTATTTGGTCAAGAGTAATTGTTTTGATTGAATATTTGAGTAATTTTGGTATAAATTCTATCTTTTCACCACGATGAGCTGGTTGAACTCTAAACGGTTTAAATTCTATAGCAATTTTTAGTAAATGTCCACATTATGTTTTTAATTGAATAATATAAATATTTTGACTATATTGACTAAACTGTTGTAAAAAGTCATTTCCTAGAATAATATCACAATCATTTATCTTATATTGATAAACATTTCTTATAGTTACTATTTTAGATCCTATGATAACTTCTATATTTTCATTTTTGTATTTTAATGATTCTCTTACTCCAGTTATTCCTTGTAAAGTTAATGATTGTTTATTTTCTATCCATTTTGATAGTAAGAATTCTTTAAAAACAGTTATTTCAGCTTATGTATCGATTAGAGCACAAGTTGTTATTTTTTATTCGAATACGGCTATTTGTATATATACACTTATTAGAAATGTGGTTTGAAATAGTGGCTATGTTTTTAGTTGGTGGTGGTGCCGACGGTCGCGGTGGTGGTTTGATGCTTGTGCTTGTGGCGACGAAGACGATCATGTGGTGTTGACGGTGACGGGGTAGAAGTGGTGGTGTCGTGGTGGCGGGTAGTGGTGGGGGATTTGGTGGTTGTGATTCGTTGGTGTGATTGGTGGCGGATTTGTGTATTTTTTTGGTAGATTTGGTGGTGGTGTGGCGTGGTGGTGCTGTAGGTACGATGTGTTGTGTGCGGTGGTGATGTTTGCGTGGGTGGTGGAGGTTGTGACGCTGGTGGCCGTGGTGTAAACGGAGATGGATGTGGTGCGATATTGTTGGTGCTGGAGATTGTGACATGGACTGTGACTCGTGACCTGAGCTGTGACGTGGGCTGTGAACTTTTGACGTGCGTTGTGACCTGGGCTTTGAACTTGTGACATGTGACTTTGGCGGTGGTGGGGCGATTATGGCTGTGACCTGACCTGTGACATGGGCTGTGATTTGTGACCTGAGCTGTGCCATGGGTTGTGAACTTGTGACGTGCGCTGTGACCTGGAATGTGAACTTGTCTGTTGCTTTGAACTTGTGACTTGGGCTGTGACTTGAAATATTAAACTGCGACCATGATTTGAATTCCAAACAATTTTGAACAAATAAAAGATCCGATTAAACAACACTAAAGTCTCATATCTATTACATGTTCATATTTAATATTTAGACTGCAATTTAACCATCAAATGCGGACAATGTGCTGATAGTGAGCTTTATCATGATATCAATCATTATAAACAAAGAATAATGCTTTGTGACCTGGACTGTGACTTGTGACTTATGACTTGTGACCTGAGTTGTCGTCGGAATATTCGCCGGAGTTAGAACAATCCCCGGAATCAGAGCAGTCGTCGGAATAAATTGACGGCGGAAAGGTCACCGGAATATTCACTAGAATCGGAACAATCGCCGAAAACGGTCGTCGAAATCGGAGTAGTCGCCGGAGTAGGAGTAGTCGCCCGACGGTCGTCGGAACGACGGAGGTGGTGGAGGTGTGTGGGTTAATTAATTTTATATATATATGTATGCATAAGTCAAAAATCTGATTTTTGAAAAAATATGAAAGATGTTTTGTTATTTTTGAAACGGCTTTGCTAGGGGTACATCACCTTGTACATCAAGGTGTACACCCCCCTCATATGGGGGTAGGACCCGCTTGAATAAAAAAAATATTTTCTACAAGTGGATCCCACCTCATGTGAGGAGGGTGTACACCCCTATGTACATTTTTTTTATGTACAAGTAGAATTATTCTTTTTGAAATAGTGTAAAGATAAAGTAGAATTTATGAATTTTTCCCATGTTTATTTTGCACATTTCATATGAAATACTTGTTTTGGGCTTTAAAATTTTTTTGAGGCCCCCTTATACCTTGGGGTCCAAGGCCACTGCCTGGGCCAGATCCAAACCTAGAAGAGTAATCATATTTTAAAAAATAGGGAAAAATTCATTTTTCCTACATTTACTTTACCCTATTTCAAAAATATCAAAACAACTTTTACATTTCAAAAATCAGATATTTTAACCTATACATACATACACATATATAAATAATATATATATATATATATATATATATATATATAACCCATCCCCACCTCCACCACCCCTATTGCTCCGGCGATAGCTTCGGCCACTACTCCGATTCCGGCGACCGTTCCGACGACTATTCCGATTACTATTCCGATGACCATTGATGGTCATAGCTTACATGTTGTATGGTCACAGTCCAGGTCACAAGTCATAAGTCACAAGTCACAAGTCAAGTCACAACGCATTGTTATTTGTTTGTAATGATTGATTGATAAGTCTCATATCTTTTTGTACGGTCACAGCCCAGGTCATAGATTCCGTTCGCATTTGATGGTTAAATTGTAGTCTGAATATTAAATATGAACATGTAAATAAATAGTAGACTTTAGTATTGTTTAATCATATTTTTTATTCGTTCAAAGTTGTTTGGATTTCAAATCATGGTCGCTGATCAATATTTCAAGTCACAGACCAGGTCACAGCCACAGCCCAAGTCACAGACCAGGTCACAGCTCGGATCACAAGTTCGTAACCCAGGTCACAGCTCAGATCATAAGTTCGCAACCCAGGTCACAGCTCAAATCATAAGTCACAGCCCAGGTCACAGCCATAGTCGTCCACACCAACACCAACTCATCGTGACCTCCAGCAACCATCGCCGCCACTACAAAACCGCCCCGCCACCGCCAAATTCAAAAAAACCCATCCCAAAGCGCCGATCCACCACTACAAAACCGCCACTGCACAGCGGAGCTAGTGGAGCCGTTTTGATGCCCGGCACCAACCTACCAGCCACGGGCCCACGGTTCATGTGCTACTGAAATCCAGCAGATCGCCCTCCTCCTCGCCAACAAAATCACCATTTTCGCTACAAAACACCACACCATCGGAACCACATCTATAGCCGTCGTCGCCACCACCACTTAAAACACCACACCAAACCCACGCCAGATCCATCCCAACCGTCGGATCCGCCCTGCATCAGTCGTCGAGCATCGTGACACTGCCATTACGACGCTGCATCAGTCGGCGCAACGTCGAGCGTCGCGACGCTGTTTTAAGGTTTATTGAGAGGGGTTTTGTGAGAGATGTGAGAACAAGAACAACCCAATGTGAGAAACACTAGAATCAAACGGTGGCGCCTTCGATTTCCCTTAGCAGCGTCGCGACCACGTTGCCGGAAGCAGCGTCGCGACGCTACTGTGAATCACAGCGCGTCGTGACGCTGCTGTCGGCAGTCGCTCGAGGCTGCTATGTCATAGCAGCGTCGAGCTACTGCTGGATGCAGCTTCGCGACTCCGGCAGTCGCAAGGCGCTGCTGTGGCGGTGAAACGGAAGGGAAGGAGAGGTGGCGGTGAAACGGAAGGAAGAGAGAGGTGAGGCTTCGCAGAGAGAGGTGCTGACGGTGCGGGGCCGACGACGATGTGGTGTAGGGAGAGAGAGTGAAGGCGGCGTCGGTTTGCATAGAGAGACGGTAGCTATGGAGAGAGAAAGAGATGATATATTGAATAAATTAGGGCTTGTTAATTGTAATGTGTATATAGTAATTAAATATAATAATATTAATTTGGGGTGGGGTGGGTGTATATAAATTTTTATAATATTATTATTTATATTTAATTAAATATAAAAAAACATATATCTATATCTAAAATATCTGATTTTTGAAAATTAAAAGATTAAATCTGATTTTAGAATTTGGATCTCCAAAAGTAGGGAAATGAGTAATTTCCACTAAAAAATATTCCAATTCCTTTGATATTCTCATCAATAAACCTCCCTGTTTGTTCTTAAGTTGGTCTAGTAACTGCATTACATTTTTTGACATCAACACCAATTTGGCATAATAGAACGCCATTTTTGTATAAAATCTGGCCTCAACCGAACTTTAGGTCTTGATAGCAAATTGGTACAATGAACAGTATTGCACCAAATTCGTTGCAACAATATTTATTTGGTGTAATATATAGAGTTTTTCTTAATTCTCTTTGCCTTTCATATTATACTACACAAATATTAATTTTTATTAAATCCTTTTTATATCTTTCTATTACATTATTATTTTATTTTATTTATAATAAATTTTAATCCAATAATTAGTAATAAATATGGAATACATTAAAATAAAAGTACTCATTAAAATCCATAAGTCACAAATTTGATAATTACAAATTAAGAAGAAATTAACACCGGAAAGAAAGTTTATTTTTGTATTATATGTATTCTTTATGTTTTTATGCAACTAGGACTATTCAAAAGTTTTTATGTTTCTTTTGTGATTTTTTTACATTTTATATAAATTTACTTTTGTTTTGTGTTGTGTTGTTAAATGTAATATTTTTTTAATTGTGGAAATGCAATGCTTTTTTTTTTCATTTATAATAAACGAGATATTCTAATTAATTAAATAAAAACTCTAATATATTAATTTTAGTGTAATAGAATTTGTAATTAAATCATTCTTGAAATAAATGAATTGTTGAAAATCAAAAATAAGGAAATAAAGGAAACACTATTTGTATAAAAATAAATAAAAGCCAATAATCCATCCATGGTGCAAAATTAAAATGGCAATAATAATAACAACAATAATACCTGGCTCCAATAACTCACACTCTCTACAAGAAAAGTAAATAGGTGAACACGAGAATTTGTTTACGAGGAAACCCTTCATTTGAACACTATAGATTGGTTGTATAACCAAATCTAAATAAGAAAAAACGAGAAGTAGAATCAGGAGTACAAATAGCACCAGCTAGAATTTCTATTTTTATTGTTGAAGCTACGAAGATTTTCATCATACCTTTACCAACAGCAATTGAACATGAAATGCACCAGGTCCGGTAGCTTGACAATTTAACAATGAATCTCTCCACATCTTCTTTCCCAGACCTATCAAATTCTATAATGGGAAAGGTCATCATAAAATTACGGATGACCATATCATTCCATGTGGAAAACAGGCCTCGGGCTATAAAAGTTAGGCTGCTTGATGTATTTCAACTTCTTCAGATTTGATGATGCATATGCCATAGCTTGACGAGGCACTTGCCTGCATCCAGATAGATCAATATACTCAAGGTCCCGGCATCCTTCAGACAGCAGAACAAGTCCTTTGCCTGTCAACTTGGAAAACTGGAGTTCAAGTTGCAGAAGACGAGGCATAAATTTTCCAATGGCAGCAACTTCTGAATCCCCATCCTGGGGATAGGCACTTAGATACTCATTCGGAACGATTCCGACATGCTGTGAAGGATCCACTCTGTTCATCAGATTCCGCCAAAGAATATGCAAGTTAGGACAATGTGATCCAATGGCTGCCAAAGACTCGTGAGATATTCGATAACAGTAGCTGATATCCAGCTCCTTAAGCTTGGGACACCCAGAAGCTATTTCAGAAATAATTACATCAGAGACACGAGGACAACTCTTGATAGGGAGAACTTGAATATCTGGACACCTGCAAGAGCAATACGATCATATATTATAACATGCAAAGAAAATCGTTGGATGCATTAAAGTAGAGTTCGAATGGAGATATTAAGAATTCGCTGGAATGCAGTTATTTTATTTTTAATTTTTGGTATTCAAATAACTCCCCAGTCAAATTTTTGGTAATTGGTAAATACTCAAATTTGGTAACAGAATGAAAATGTCAATAAATCAACAAAACAGGAACCACAGTACGAGTTTTTAACAGGGAAAACATGTTTCATCAAATTGTTAACATCGTTTACACTGTACACGGTTGTGTATAGTGCCTATGGAGAGATGCTCTATGCACAATTTATATAAATCATGAGTTAATTACATTTGTTAACAGTCAATGGTGACTTAAGACAACTCACTATAAATTGTAATATGTCAACCTCCATGGGGTTGGATTCTTACCTTAGTGACTCGCTCAAGTAAGATATGGAATTTGACATGTTAGTGCATTCCATGAGATGGAATATATCAGACAAGATCTAGAAAAAAATGAAATAGTCATATTCCCAAACCCCAAGCCAAGCTTGTCAAACTGCTGGAGCCCCCTGCATGTTTCTTGAAATTCAGAAATTATTTTCAGATTTGAAGTATCAATTCTTTCACCTTCTATGTTAATTAGAAGTTACGAAAGATATATGATCTCATTGTAAGCTCTCAATTCCAACAAAACCCATTGTTGAACAATAACGACTTGAATTATGTGAACATTCTCTAGAAAATCTCTGTGGCTTTCTCAATGGAAAAAGAAAATCCTGAAATAAATAAAATATTTCTTTCTATTTTAATTAATAATCTTCACCACTTAAAGACTTATTACTTGAAAGAAGATGAAATCATGGTCACAATTACAAGAAAAGCGTAGTGGAACAATTGTGACATTGTCCGAATTATATATTAACTTTTCCTCAAGGACCTAATTGATCATCTTGCAATAGTTTTAGGTTCTCCTATGTAATAAATGGAGTTTGTTTCTTTTGTTCGTTTAGTTTTTCCCTCTTTCCTTCCCGTCTATAAATAGACTCAATTGCTGTAATTCTTTTAGATGAGTATTGAGTGAAATAAATAAATTGTTGATTCTCTTATTAGCTCGAACATGGTATCAGAGCACTCAGGTTCTGGAATTTCAGAACTGTAAACTACGAATTAATTGAAGAAGGAGGAATTTGAGCTCAGATCGAGCTCAATGGCTGGAAATCAAAATGTAGATCTGCTTCCCGCAGAACTCAGATACGAACAAGGGGACGATCAGACGAATCAAGGAAATGGAAGACAAATCGAAGTAAAGGCTTCAGATCCGTTGTTCCTACATAGTTCTGATCATCCAGGAATGATGTTAGTCACAGCACCCTTGACTGGGAAGAATTTTTTGGCGTGGAGCAGATCTATTAAAATTGCTCTTGGAGCTAAAATGAAGTTAGGTCTCATCGATGGAAGTGTTGAAGTACCTGAGAAGACTTCACCGAATTACGAAAAATGGTTGAGAGTGAATTATATGATTACTTCGTGGTTATTGAACTCAATTTCAAAGGAGATTGTTGAAGCTTTTTTATACACCAACACTGCTAGAGAGTTATGGATGGAGATTGAAGAGAGATTTGGAACTTGTAATGGCCCTATGCTGTATCAAATACAGCGAGAAATCAGCTCTATATCCCAAGGTAATATGACTGTTTCAGAATATTATACAAAATTGAAGAGGTTATGGGATGAATTGACCTTCTTAATGCCTGTACCTGAATGCACTTGTGATTAAGCTAAGTCAGTATTAGAAATAACTTCGTTAAATAGACTAATGCAATTTCTCATGGGGCTGAATGATGAATTTGAACATACTCGTAGTCAGATCTTAGTTATGGATCCTTTACCACCTGTAAATAAAGCCTATTCTATGATCCAAAGGGTGGAAAAGCAGAGAGAAATTCAGATATCCTATGGAGAACATAATGAAGTCAGTGCTATGAGTGTAAGAACCCAGGGGTATAAGAGAGTTGGAGGAGGCAGAGGATATGGCAGAAAAATCGATATGAGCAAGGAAGAGAAGAGGAATCAATTTTGCACAAATTGTAATCTTCCATAGTAGGGACTGTTGTTTTAAGTTGATTGGATACCCTGACTGGTACAAGCAACTTAATGAGCAAAAGAGGAAATCTGGAGGAAGGTTTTCTGCAAATATGGCAGACTCTCCACTTGAGATAGGAAGTGAAGTAACTACCAGAGGATTTGAAGAACAATATAAAAATATGAATATTTCTGAAATTGTCAAACATGAGCTCAGGAAGATGGTGAATGGAAAGGGAACCAACACTGGAACCGGAAGCAATGTCAATTTTGCTCATATAGATGATTTTGCAGGTTCATCTCTTAAACTTGATTTTAATTCTGCTCTTAGTGCTTGCAGCTTAATAGGATCTAACTCATGGATTGTTGACACTGGAGCCTCTAACCACATGTGCAATAACATCTCATATTTGCAAAATCCTATACCTACTGACAAAACAATTCCAGTTTTCCTGCCTGATGGTACTACTAATTTTGTTAAACATCTTGGTAACGTTCACTTACATGACAACCTCATACTCACTGACACTCTCCACATTCCTACTTTCAGATTCAATCTACTGTCAGTGAGTAAGTTAACAAAGGCCTTAAAGCTGAAATTCATTTTCATGAGAGATCATTGCCTTTTGCAGGACCTGTTGACTAAGGAGATAATAGCTGTAGGAAGGCTGATAAAGAACCTTTATGTGCTTGATGAGAACTTTTTCTGTGAATCGACCATTAAGTCTTTTGTTCCCACTACTTGTAATCTTTTTTTCTCCAATAATTCCTCTCTTGTTGAAAACAATAAAACCACGGTTGAGTCAGTCACTCTTTGGCATAAAAGGTTAGGGCATGCTTCTGGAAATGTTATGAAGTTTTTGAAAATGGTGAGTCCATTCAATAAAGAAATTCTTTCACCTTGTGATGTTTGTTCTTTTTCTAAACAGCATAGACTGTCCTTCAATAATTGTGACATTCAAACATCTGATACATTTGACATTTTGCATATGGATTTATGGGGGCCATATAAGTATAGATCAATTTGTGGAGCACACTATTTTTTAACCGTGGTAGATGATTTTAGTATGGGCACTTGGACATTTTTACTCAAGCACAAAACTCAGGTTCTTTCTACCTTGAAAAATTTGCACAAGATGATCAAAACTCAGTTTGAAAAAAACATTAAATGTTTAAGGACTGATAATGGCACCGAGTTTACAAACTTTGAACTGAGAAATTTTCTAGCTGAAAATGGGATTCTTCACCAAAAAAGTTGTCCTTATACGCCTCAACAAAATGGCATTGTTGAGAGAAAACATAAGCACCTCTTGCAAATAGCTAGAGCTCTCATGTTTCAGTCCAATTTACTAAAACGTTTTTGGGGAGAATCTATTTTGATGGCTACACATATTGTCAATAAACTGCCTACTGTCATACTAAACTGGAAAACGCCTTATGAGATTTTGCATAAAAAAATGCCTACTTATCACAATTTGAAGGTGTTTGGATGCTTATGTTATGCCACCAATACAAAACCATTCAAAGAAAAATTTGCACCACGGAGTTTTAAATGTATTTTGTTAGGGTATAGCACAGGGCAAAAGGGTTTTAAATTGTTTGATCTCATCAATAATGAAGTTTTTGTGTCTCGTGATGTTGTCTTCCATGAGGAGATATTTCCGTATAAAGAACCTTCTCATTCCCAGCCTCATATACCTATGCCTGTATTTGATCTATCGTCTGAAGAAGTTCCTTCTGTGATGGCTGATCTTGACACTCAAGTGGATTCTCAATTTTTACCTAATGGTTCTACCAGTATTAACCAACCTATGGCAGCTTCTCCTCTCAGTCAGAACAAAACAGGTCAATCAGATGATTCCACACCTCCCACATTAAATGAAACTGTTCTTCATCAGCCTGTTGCTCCTATAGAAAAAGTAACAGAACAAAAACTGCACCTACTTGGATGCAGGATTTTGTGAGTAATTTGGTACATTCTTCTTCCACTCCTCAACTTGATACACTAAAATCCTCTTCACACACTCCAAACACATATCCTTTTTGTAAATCTGGAAATTTTAACCCCAGTTACTATCTCTTTATGGCTAACATTTCTGCAATCCAAGAACCTAAATCCTATAAAGAAGCTAGCACTATGACTGAATGGACTCAAGCTATGGAGAGTGAAATTGCAGCTTTGGAACATAATAATACTTGGGAGATTGTTCCCTTGCCTCCAGGTAAAAAAACCCATCGGATCGAAGTGGGTTTATAAAGCTAAATTAAAGCCTGATGGAACTCTGGATAGATGTAAAGCCAGGCTAGTGGCGAGGGGTATAATCAGGTGGCTGTGGTTGATTATGTGGATAGTTTTTCCCCTGTAGCTAGATCAGTAACAATCCGAATGTTTTTTTCCATTTCCACTGCAAAGCATTGGCCTATATACCAGTTGGATATAAATAATGCATTCCTGCACGGGTTTCTAGATGAGGAGCTATATCTTTGGCCTCCAGAAGGTTATAAAAAGGTTCGAGATGGTGATGTGTGTAAGCTGAAGAGATCCCTCTATGGTTTAAAACAGGCTAGTCGCCAATGGAATTCAGAATTCTGCAAGCATTTACAGACATATGGGTTTGTTCAATCTGCCCATGATAACTGTCGTTTTACTCTCCGTTCTACTCAGGCTATTACCATTCTTCTTGTATATGTGGATGATGTTCTCATCACTGGCACGGATGATAATGAAATTCAGAAGATTAAGAAGTTTCTTGATACTACCTTCACCATCAAGGACTTGGGTCATGCTAAGTATTTTCTGGGGATAGAAATTGCTCGTGGCTCAGCTGGTTTGTACCTTAACCAGAGAAAATATGCTATGGACATTATTGGTGATGTTGGTTTGATGGGATCAAAACCTTTGGATATCCCACTGCCAAAGGGACATAAATTTATTGCTGATGGTCCTCCATATCAACACCCTGATCAGTATCGTAGGCTTATAGGGAG
>CM032641.1:22218288-22254935 GCA_019097785.1 Fraxinus excelsior
AATTGGCGCCTTAGGAGTGTCCACGTTTTGCTACATTTTTTAATTTTTTCAATAGACTTTTGGTTTTCCAAAACTGTTGAAACTCCTGAAACTCCAATGTTAATTGCTATGAAGTTATTGAGCAATTATTCTATAGTTGTCTATATAGTCATCTCGTTTTTCAGTCTGCAGTACACGAATTCATCTGCATATTCATCTGCCTGCAGTTTCTGTTTCCCTACATACAGTCTCCGTTTTTGCATTTTTTCCGATTTTGTTCGAGTCCGGTGGTGATATAATTCAGGCACATAGTCAGTTCGCCAGAGTAGTCTCTGTTGTGCTCAGAAACTACTGGTTCTACCGTTGTATCCTGGGAAGCAGACGTTCATATCAATCCTCAAGCACGTACGGTGAGGGGGCGAATCTGTTTTAAGGAAACTGTGTTTGACACATGCCTCGGGTTAAAAGTGTTATACAGTTTTAACAGATTCTGTTTTTCGATTTTGCATATTGTCATTCTGCAATTGTTTTCATTATTTACTGCAATATATATATTTTACATTATATTATAGTATGCGCTAACTGTATTTGTAAATACAGTTTTTGTTCTGTTCATCAAAATTGGTATCAAGTTGTAAATCCGGTATTTGAAGTTGAAACAATTTTCCTACAAACTTAAAACAGATTCGGTTATTGTTTCATTTGGTTTATTGGATTAATATTAGTTTATTGAAAACTAATATTTTTGTTTCATTTTCAGAAATGGCAACCGAACAAACTAACATGGATGTGACCCAAACTGTGGCTACTGGAAAACAGGCTGTGGGCTCTAGTTCTGGTGTGGCTCAGATTGTGGCTAGATTGCCAAGTCATGTTGTGAGCCAACCTATGGCTACTGTTCCGATTAATCATAATGAAAAACCGGAGAAATTCAATGGCTTGAATTTCAAAAGGTGGCAGCAGAAAATGCTATTTTATTTGACCACCTTGAATCTTGCGAGGTTCTTGACTGAAACTGCTCCAAAACTCAAAGAGGGTAAGGGAGATGTTCAAGCGATCAATGCACTTGATGTTTGGAACCATTCGGATTTTCTATGCCGAAATTACATAATGAACAGTTTAGCAGATTCGCTGTACAACGTGTATAGCACTATGAAAACTGCTAAGGAGTTGTGGGAGTCTTTGGACCGTAAATATAAAACTGAAGATGCCGGGGCTAAAAGGTTCATTGTCGGCAAATTCTTAGATTATAAAATGGTGGACTCCAAAACTATAATCAGTCAAGTGCAAGAACTCCAAGTAATTCTTCACGGAAATCATGCTGAAGGGATGGTGTTGAGTGAGACTTTCCAAGTGGTTGCAATTATTGAAAAATTGCCTCTCGCATGGAAAGATTTCAAGAATTACCTAAAGCACAAACGAAAGGAAATGAACGTCGAAGAACTGATTGTTAGACTTCGAATTGAAGAAGACAACAAGAGTTCTGAAAAGAAGTTGTTCAATCCTAGTGTTGCTAAAGCCAATGTTGTGGAGCATGGTCAAAGCAGTAAGACCTACAAAAGTAAGGCTGGGTCATTCGGTGGTAAAGGGACCAAGCTAGGACCTAAAGGTGGAACCTCTAAAAGGAAGTTTCAAGGAAAATGCTTCAATTGTGACAAAGTGGGTCACAAGTCTTCGGAGTGCAGATTGCCAAAGAAGAAGAAAGAAGCAAATGTGGTTGACTATATGGCACATGATGTGGCGGAGATGAATCTAGCAGCCGTCGTTTCTGAAGTGAACATGGTGGGCTCTAACCCAAAAGAATGGTGGATTGACACCGGAGCTACAAGACATGTGTGTTCTGATAAAGAACTGTTTGCTGCTTTCGAAGCAATTGAAAATTAAGAGAAGTTGTCCATGGGAAATTCAACAACTTCTGAAATCAAGGGACAAGGCAAAGTGGTTCTGAAGATGACTTCGGGGAAAGAGCTAACTCTTAACAATGTGTTGTATGTGCCTGAAATTCGCAATAACCTTGTGTCCGGGTCCCTTTTAAATAAGCATGGTTTTCGTATTGTATTTGAGTCGGACAAAGTTATTTTGTTTAAGAGTGGAATGTTTGTCAGAAAAGGCTATGTTTCCGATGGTATGTTTAAGTTGAATGTAATGGTTGTTAAACCAAAAATGAATAAAGTGAATTCTTCCACTTACTTGCTTGAGTCTTCCAATGTGTGGCATGGTAGACTAGGACATGTTAACTATGATTCTTTACGTAGACTAGTTAACTTGAACTGTATACCCGCGTTCCATATTGATTCCAAACATAAGTGCGAAACTTGTGTTGAGGCAAAATTGACAAGGTCATCATTTAAATCAATTGAACGGAATACAAAACCACTTGATTTAATTCACAGTGATATATGTGATTTAAAATTTGTACAAACAAGAGGTGGCAACAAGTATTTCATTACTTTTGTCGACGATAGCACAAAATATTGCTATGTGTACTTGCTAAAAAGCAAGGATGAAGCGATAGATAAATTCATTCTCTACAAGAATGAAGTTGAGAACCAACTTAACAAGAAAATTAAGGTGATAAGAAACGATCGAGGTGGTGAGTATGAAGCACCATTCGCTGAATTATGTGCACAACATGGAATCATACATGAAACCACCGCACCTTATTCCCCGCAACAAAATGGTGTTGCTGAAAGAAAAAACTGCACCTTAAAAGAAATGATGAATGCGATGTTGGTAAGTTATGGATTACCTCAGAACATGTGGGGGGGAGGCTGTGTTATCAGCAAATTACCTTTTAAATAAGGTGCCCCGAAAGAAAATGGAGAAGACCCCTTATGAGTTATGGAAAGGAAGAAAGTCTTCCTATAAATACTTACGAGTGTGGGGGTGTCTTGCTAAAGTGGCTGTCCCAACACCAAAGAGGGTGAAGATAGGACCGAAAACTGTAGATTGTATCTTCATTGGATATGCTCAAAATAGTAGTGCTTATCGGTTTCTTGTGTATGAATCTAAAATTCCGGATATGCACAAAAACACGATAATGGAATCGAGAAATGCTTCCTTCTTTGAACATGTATTTCCATGCAAGTCCAAAGAAGAGGCAAGCTCTTCTAAACGGACATATGAGACTATGACTGAAAATAGTCCGGACCAAGAATTAGAAGATGAGGTTGAGGTCGAACCAAGACGCAGCAAAAGGGAAAGGACGGAAAAATCTTATGGTCCAGATTTTTTGACCTATATGCTAGAAAGTGAACCTCAAAGCTATCAAGAAGCTGTGAACTCCTCAGAATGACCTCAATGGAAAGAGGCCATTAAAAGTGAAATAGATTCTATTTTGCAAAATCATACATGGGAGCTAGTGGATCTTCCTCCAGGAAGTAAACCACTAGGCTATAGATGGATTTTCAAACGTAAAATGAAAGCAGATGGATCTATTGAAAAGTATAAGGCTAGATTGGTAATAAAAGGTTATAGACAACGAGAATGCCTTGATTACTTTGATACATATTCTCCAGTAACGAGAATAACATCTATTAGGATGATACTTGCGATTGCTGCTCTACGAAATCTTGAAGTACATCAAATGGATGTTCAGACTGCATTCTTGAATGGAGATTTAGATGAAGAAATCTATATGGAACAACCCGAGGGGTTTTCATCTCCAGGGCAAGAAAAGAAAGTTTGTAAATTGGTGAAGTCGTTATATGGCTTGAAACAAGCACCAAAACAATGGCACGAAAAATTTGATAATGTCATGATGGAGAGTGGATTTAAAATCAACGAGTGTGACAAATGTGTTTACGTTAAAGACACTGGAAATTGTTATGTCATTTTATGTCTTTACGTTGACGATATGCTTATTGTTGGTAGTGACAATAAGATGATTAAATCCACTAAAGATATGTTAAATTCGAGGTTTGACATGAAGGATATGGGTTTAGCTGATGTTATACTTGGAATAAAAATTTCAAGAACGTCAGATGGGCTTGTTCTAAACCAGTCACATTATGTTGATAAAATTCTAGAAAAGTTCAGTAAGGATGATACTGAAATGGCTAGAACACCGATAGATACAAGTCAACATCTATCCAGAAATAAAGGTGAAAGTGTACATCAAGTAGAGTACTCGAGAGTTATTGGGAGTCTGATGTACTTGATGAGTTGTACAAGACCAGACATAGCCTACACAGTGAGTAAACTGAGTAGATATACGAGTAATCCAGGAGCTGATCACTGGAAAGGAATAGTAAGAGTACTAAGGTACTTGAGATGTACACGTAATTTTGGACTGCACTATACTAGATATCCATCGGTCATTGAAGGATATACTGATGCAAATTGGATATCTGATATAAAAGACTCAAAGTCCACGAGTGGATTTGTGTTTACATTGGCAGGTGCAGCTATATCCTGGAAATCTTCTAAACAAACTGTGATAGCCAGATCCACTATGGAATCTGAGTTTATAGCTTTAGATAAAAGTGGTGAAGAGGCTGAATGGTTGCGCAACTTCTTAGAGGATATTCCAAGATGGTCAAAACCAGTGCCAGCAATTTGCATATATTGTGATAGTCAATCAGCAATTGGAAGGGCACAGAGTAACATGTATAATGGTAAGTCCAGACATATACGTCGTAGACACAATACCATAAGACAATTACTCTCAACTGGAGTTATCACTGTTGATTATGTAAAATCAAAGGATAACATTGCGGATCCGCTAACCAAAGGGTTAAATAGAGAGTTAGTTGAAAAATCATCGAGAGGAATGGTACTTAAGCCCTTGAATGGATAAGTTAATACAAAGGAAAACCCAACTTAGTTGACTGGAGATCCCAAGATCTAAGTTCAAAGGGACAACCTAATTGTAAAGACTTAATAGAATCACTGTGGGGGATATTACCTCATGTCCATTCCTATGATGCACAGTGATGCCTGAAAGATAAAGGATAAGCAATAGGCTTTTAATGATTATTATGCGTAGAAAATTCGAGCCAAGTAACGTGGATTACTTGTAATAAGAAATCACCTATGTGAGAGAGAAGTGGGGCCGCTTCTAAGGGAATTGTGTGCGGTGCAATTCTTGTGAACTCTCACAGAACCAGGCGTATGTTCATGGCCAAAACGAACATAATAATGAGAACGAAAATGTGTCAGGAAGAATCCTGTGTAGAGTATATCATCGTTTACATAAACGGCAGAACAGTTCAAGGACATCGCGTCTACTGGTCAGCTAGTAAAGTAAATATGCTTTCACAAGGGAAGGTTCAAGGGGTAACACCTACCTATCCTATGCAGGTTTCAACTGTTGAACTATATCACCTAGTCTTCATGTGTCACATTCATGTGTCGCTCCCAATTTTCATTCATGTGGGAGATTGTTGGAAAAACTGAAAAAATAAAAATGAGTTTTGGGCTGACATTGGCACTAGTTTTAAGCGGGACCCGCTTGGCTATTTTGAAAGATGAAAGTTGATTTGTGTTATCCTCCGTGAGTACATCGAAATCATATACTTACTTGTCAAAAATGATGTTCAGGTGAATGAGAAATTGAAGCTCAAAGTATGCCATGTGAAAGGAGTTTATGTTGGTGGGAAAGCAAAAATTTAAGCTTTGTCCCACATAGGAAGTGGATGAAAATTAAAACCACTTTATAAAGGATTGCACTTTAGAATGGTGTAATCATGTGTAGCATAGAGGCTCTCTCCACGTGCGCGCGCAGGGGGTGCAAATCTTGGACCGAAATTGGCTTCAGACCTTGAACTTGTGTGCGAGCGCGACCTGCGTACACGAATGTCGGACCGAAAGGAGCAAAATTGGCCCCTTAGGAGTGTCCACGTTTTGCTACATTTTTTAATTTTTTCAATAGACTTTTGGTTTTCCAAAACTGTTGAAACTCCTAAAACTCCAATGTTAATTGCTATGAAGTTATTGAGCAATTATTCTACAGTTGTCTATATAGTCATCTCGTTTTTTCAGTCTGCAGTACACGAATTCATCTGCATATTCATCTGCCTGCAGTTTCTGTTTCTCCTACATACAGTCTCCGTTTTTGCATTTTTTTTTTCCCGGTTTTGTTCGAGTCCGGTGGTGATATAATTCAGGCACATAGTCAGTTCGCCGGAGTAGTCTCTGTTGTGCTCAGAAACTACTGGTTCTACCGTTGTATCCTGGGAAGCAGACGTTCATATCAATCCTCAAGCACGTACGGTGAGGGGGCGAATCTGTTTTAAGGAAACTGTGTTTGACACAGGCCTCGGGTTAAAAGTGTTATACAGTTTTAACAGATTCTGTTTTTCGATTTTGCATATTGTCATTCTGCAATTGTTTTCATTATTTACTGCAATATATATATTTTACATTATATTATAGTATGCGCTAACTGTATTTGTAAATACAGTTTTTGTTCTGTTCATCAAAATTGGTATCAAGTTGTAAATCCGGTATTTGAAGTTGAAACAATTTTCCTACAAAAAGTTCTATGACTTTCAAGGTCATAAACCTTATAACCCTTGGAACCAAGTGGATAGCCAAGGAAAATGCACTTCCATGCTCGAGGGGAAAATTTGTATCGATGACTAGGAAGAGTGCTTGCAAAACACAGACATCCAAAAATTCAAGGTGAGTATAGGTAGCTGGTTTCTGGAAAAGTATCTCATATGGGGTCTTATTGTCAAGAGATGGAGAAGGAATTCTGTTAATGATATGGACTGCTGTCAGGACACAATCCCTCCAGAAAATAAGAGGCACTTTTGATTGAAAAAGTAGTGCCCTAGCAACTTGTAAAATAAACTGGTGTTTTCTTTCAACAGTACCATTTTGCTGTGGTGATTCAACACAGCTCCTCTGGTGGAGAATGCCATGTGAATTGTAAAAATCATTCAAGAGGAACTCAGCTCCAATATCAGTTCGAAAGGCTTTGATTTTTGTTTGAAATTGTGTGAGCACCATTTGATGAAATCTTTTTAGAAGGCTACGGGTTTCAACCTTTGATTGCATCATATATACCCAATACCCAAGTACATTTGGAATAATCATCAACTATGGCAAGAAAATATCTATAGCCATCACAGGAAGAAACATGAAACGGACCCCATATATCACAATGCACTAAATCAAAGATTCTAGTTGAAACTGAATTGCTAAAAGGAAATGGTAATTTCTTCTGCTTTGCTAAAGGACAGATCTCACATTTATTCAAGTCTTTACAAGAAATCTGAGAAGAAATGTAAGGAATCTTGGACATCCTAACACTGGAAATATGTCCAAGTCTACAATGCCAAAGTTCGAAATTGATAGGGGGGAGCAACATATGCTGTGAACTGAGTATGGAATGTTGGTTTGGGCTGGGATGAGATGATATAGTCCATCCTCTTCTTTCTCTAGCAAAACCAGTCATCTTCTTGCTGGCCGGATCCTGTATCGAATTTCTTTACTAATTGAATTCAATAACCATGAAAGTACCAGATTATTTGCTCGAAGCCAGTAGCTGTATGTATTACCTGACAGTGAACTTGGGGGTTTCAAGGTTCCATCAATAAATCCAGTTTTATTCTTTACACTCAATGCCATGGATATTGCTCTACTCCATGATGTGTAATTATCTCCTTTAAAAATCTCTGAAACGATCAAAGCTCCAAGATTATCATTTGGATGCAAATAATACTGGCTGGTTGGATCATCAGCCGATGGAATGATACTCTCTAAATTTGCCATTTTCCAAATGATAGATGATAAATTTCAGCTAAATACGCTATGATACCATGTCAAATTCATCAATTAAAGATAGAAATTGAAGCTGCAATTGCAGAAACCGATAAAATGGAGAAGAGGAGATCGATGAATTTGGGAATTTCCATTCATCAAAAGCTTGATAAGAATGAATTACATCTGATTATTTATAGACAATTAAGCAAACAAACTAACTGTCTAACAACTTGATGCTAACTGAATTAACCATCCAACTAATTAACAATATCAACCAAAGTAGTTTTGCCTCCAGCTGGGTCGTTCTTCTCCGGTTTGCCAGCTGGTGTCGCCTTTGGTTTCCTTTGCTGCTGATTGATATCTGTGTCGTAACAAGATCGAACACGGAGTTCTGGCACGGATCTTTGCATACCTGCAGCCACTCCTTGCACACCCGCATTGCTCCCAGCCATCGGTCCTCCAAAGAGAGGCGCGATAGGATGTTGATGAGGCATTCTCGAGTCAATTTGGCCCAGTCGTGAACGAGTTCTCCTGAATCATGAATGCATACATGCATGATGCATACTCATTGATGCCTCAATATTTTCAATATTTTATTGTAAGGAAAGAAGAAAACAAGGAACTAGAAAAAGCACACTAACCTCTTGAATGGTGGTCTGACTTCAAGGCTCCACCATTTTTTCACGTAGTCTCTCAGGAACATTTAAGTTTTTTTGGTCACACACAAACTTGTAAAGCTTTGGCATCCCTGTTTGATCCACAATCAACTCCGGAATTCCTGATTTTTCAATTGCCAACACTTGAAGCTCTGGAAAGCTGTTTAATCCTGAGAAATCCAGCGTGATTGATTGTCTGTATATACAACCGAACACTTCAAGGATCTCTAATCTGGTTAGTTCCTTTAGTACCTTCATTGGATCCTCTGTGAATTTCATGAACCAAAGTCTAAGGTAGATAAGGTTTGGAGGGAATTCAATGGTGTCAAGCTTTAATGGAAAATTAGGTTCAGCCGTCAGAGACAACTTAGACAGATGGCCATAGCGAGACAGGTTTAATGGATTAAACTTCCGAGTGAACTCCAACCGCAAGTCTTGGAGCTTCTCTGATACAGGTGTTTTACCAGATATTACATTTATATGTTGGTCATTAATCTCACATACACTCAGCTCTCTCAAGTTAGATAGTTTTTGTAATGAGCTAGCTTTCAAAATGGTACCAGGCACCCAATGTAAAGTTTCTATGTTCGGTAAATACACCCCGTTTCTGACATTCAAATTTGTGCATTTATTAGATTCAAATCTTTTACCGTAGCCTAAGAGTAAATGCTTCAAATGCATCATCCTGAAAATAGTTCTTGGCAAACCACAATTAAAATATGCTCGTTCAATATCCAATGTCACCAATTTCTTGAGATTCCTTATGGATGAAGGCATCCTTTTAAAATCCCCACTCAAGTTAAGGTAAGTCAAGCTACTCAGGTTTCCTATCTCATTAGGAATCAAAGACCATCCTCCTCCTGAGTTACAAAAACAGAACAAGGTACGAAGTTTTGGAGTTGTAGAATTTGAAAAAGAAAATTGACTAGTGTCGTCAATGGTAAGTCTACGAAGCATTGAAAATGAATTAGAGTGTATATTATGGCCTGTACCAAAGAAGTTGTTCTCGTTGGCCATTTCGATGCAAAGAACGCGTAGAAGATCATGAATGCCACAACTTGCCACTCTTCCATCCAAACCTCTCTGAGAAACTTGGATTAAATTTCTGTCACTTAACATCTCTAATTTAACGGCCACAATGTCATAAGGATTTCGATTTCCGTCAACCTGGATCAATTTCTCGGAAACCCAAGCCATGACCAACTCACCAATATAAATTTGTTTATCTTCGGGGAACAGCCCAAAGTAAAGGAAAAAAGGCCTCAAGTCAGGAGGTAAATCTTTGTAACTTAGAGACAAGATTTTTGAACAATTATTTTCAGCACCAGTGCTCAAGATGTCAAGCACCTCATTCCATGCATGTTTATTTCTTCTTCTCTGCCGCAACATACCCACCGCAACCACAATTGCCAATGGCAACCCACCACACCTTTCTACTATCTTCTTAGCGATGTCTTCCAATTCTATTGGAGGAAATCTCTCATTTGTATTTTCTGAAGAAGATTTCATCAGCTCAGAGAAGACTTCCCAGCTCTTTTCTTGATCTAAGAGTTTCAATTCAATCAAAGAGCTTTCACCACCTATATATCTGCCCACATCAGTATACCGAGAAGTAATGATAATTCTGCTACCATTTCTGGAGTTAATGGGGATAACGTTTTTTAACTCATCCCAAGATTCAAGTTTCCAAATATCATCAAGAAAAATTAAGCACCTATTTTCATTGAGCAGAGAAAGCAAGTTGACCTTCAAATTTTCCTTTATCTTTTCCTCTTCAAGGCCAACTTGCTTTGCTATTTCATGTAAAAGCTCTTTGATTCTAGGCTCATTTGAGACATAGACTAAGGCAGAAGAAGTAAACTCATTTCGCATGTCATTATATATTTTTTTAGCAACGGTGGTCTTACCTACACCTGCCTCTCCTACTACACATATCATTTTACACTCTGAGTTTGAGCTCCTCAATTTTTCCTTGAGTTCCTGGAATTTATCTTCACGACCGACAACCGTTGACTCCGTGGCAACTAGGAATTCTTTTCTTCGATTCCATACCTCCAAATCTGCATTACCTGTTTGATTTTATGTGGTTCATATTTATAAGATATTTGGTTTAATAATTATAACTTAAAAATCATAGAATATAACATGTTCAGATTTATATTGATCTAAATGGATAAAATCAACATACCTCCATCCGAATCCAGATTAATACGGCATCTTTCTCTCGTGGCTTCAATTTCTTGTGCCCGACTCTTGATTTTTTCAATTTTCTGGGAAAAGGTATTGGTTGTGCCACCATAACATAGTATACAAGCAGCATGCTTAAAGAATTGAAATGGCCCATGTCCCTTATGTGATTCAATCTCTAGAAGGTAGGTATCCAAAATATCTTCGATGTTCAGAGCAAGATCTTTCATATCAATTATCAAGTTAGCAACTTCATGGCTTCCAACTTGTCTTGACTCGGCATCTTTGAGGCATGATTTGAAGTGTCTCATTTGTTGTTCAATCCACTCTATATCATCCCCCTTCAATCTATTCAATCGTGAGTCGGTTCCGACAATTAGATTGGCGGCTATCTCTACTGCTTGGTTAATGACTGCTGTAAGTACTGCTAACTCTGCCATGTACTCTCGTTCTCTCAAATATAGTTGTGAAATAGGATGAATCAAATGAAAATCAAGATTAGTGTAAGATGAGAATGAAATGACTATCAGTATATTTATATTAATAGAGGAGTACAGGGGTAGTTGTGAACTCCTTAATCATTTTTAACACAAATTGAATTTTCATTTGTAATGGACCCAACTCAAGAAGAAAAAGTAATGGATTACCCTCATTGGTAAGATTAGGGTAAAATAGGCGTTGCCGACAATGAAGGGGAAAAACTTTTTCAGTGAGAGAAATGGGAAAAGTAGACAAAGGAAAAGAAAAAAAAAAAGGAGAATCTAATCAATTATTACCTGTCTAGAAAGAACTCAGACAGTGTGAAGAATAATCCAGTCTTTTTCCGAACTATCAATTGGTGTACTAGGAGAAATTGTGTTCGAATCGATTTGTTGCAGGTTTAACCAATGGTTTAGCAAGTTTGGCATCCGTTTTTAAAGATTATGTTTTCAATGAGTAGTTAGATTGAATTTCGTCCCAGTTTCCGATTTTCAATTGAATCCGCCGATTTGTTCCTATTATCGTTTACTAGTGAACCACTTTCCTCTCTTGATTAATAATTTGATAAAATTAATGCCTAAGACAATCATGAATAAGAAGAATTTTCTTTAACAAATTTATGAAAATCAAGATTGTGTATTCTAACATACAATCTCTCGATTTAACATGTAAAAAATATCATATTGTCTTATTGTCAATAACAAACATGAAACTAATTCAATCATGTGAACCCATACATCTTATAAAAGAAAATCTAATAAAAGACAATTAACAAATAACTTAGTCAATAAATTTGATGAAGAAAATCAGGACAAGAAGAATGTGACATATATATAACTCTCAATTAATTGAAGAAGAAGAATTAGAAGAAGAGTGTGAAGGAAATTTAAAAGAAGATTTAGATTTTGAAAATATAGAAATTTTTGAAAATGAAAAAATTTATGATATGTTGGTAACAGAACAAGACATAGATAATTTAATATTTAAATTAGAAAAAATGAAAATTTTAGGAAAAAATGTTTTAAAATATTGGGAAAAAGATAGGATTTTATGTGAATTAAAAATTAAAAATCTAGAATATATAATAAAGACTAAAAATATTATAGCCACAAATTTAGATATAGAAGATTTTAAAATGCATATAGAAGAATTATTAAAATTAGGAATAATTAAAAAATCAGAAAGTCCTCATAGATCAGCAGCTTTTATAATTAGAAGATTAAATAATAATACTATAGATGATGCTTATAATATACCTGATAAGACAGTTTTAATAAACAAAATACAAGACTGTAAGATTTTTAGTAAGTTTGATTTAAAATAAGGATTTTGACAGGTTAAAATGCATCCAGATAGTATAAACGGACAGCTTTTACTCGCCCAGAAGGACATTTTGAATAGCTAGTAATGTCATTTGGAATTAAAAATACACGAAGTATTTTCCAAAGAAAAATGGAAAATATTTTTAATAAGCATAATAAGTTTGTAATAGTTTATATAGATGATATTTTAGTATTTAGTAAAAATAGGAGAGAACATAGAGGACATTTACAAATAGTATTTTCAGAATTCATTAAACATGGTTTAATTATTAGCAAAAAGAAAAAGAGATTATTTAAAGAATTTATAGACTTTTTAGGAGTTAATATAGGCGAGGGAAAAATTAAACTTCAACCCCATATTTCTCAAAAGACTTTAAAATTTCCAAATAAAATAGAAGATCTAAAGCAAATCCAGAAATTTTTAGGATTAGTAAATTATGCAAGATCATTTATAAAAGACTTAGGAAAAATTGCATGACCATTATATGCAAAAACTTCACCAACAGGACAAAGGTTTTTTAATCAAGAAGATATAAAATTAGTACATGAAATAAAAAAATAAAAAAAGAAATTTGCCTGAATTATCTGTGTCATTAGATACAGATTATTTAATAATAGAAACAGATGGAAGTATATTAGGATGGAGAGTCATTCTAATTTGCAAACCTAATAAATATACATACAAAAGTTCAGAAAAAAATTGTAGATATAATAGTGGAAATTATAAAGAAAAATGTAATTTAAATAGTATAAATGGAGAATTATTAGCTGTGAATTATGCATTAGATAGTCTTGAGTTATTTATTATTTCTAAAAAAGAAATAACTATAAGAACAGATTGTATATCAAATGTTTCTTTCATTAATAAAATGAAAATAGATTCAAAAAGAAGTAATAGACGCAGATGGTTAAATTTTATGGATATGATTACAAATACAGTGATTAATATAGAATTTGAACATATTGAAGGTAGTGATAATAAAGCAGCAGATATATTAAGTAGAATGATAGTAGATAAAAATTATTTTTAATATTTGCTTAACATAAAATTGTTTTACATATGTAAAGGCCCAAGCCTTTAAGATCAGGGATTCATCCGGGAAACTCATTTGCATCAAAAATTTTACCTCAAACTTCATCTAGTCAAAACATACTATTTTTGCAAGACCGTTTAAGGTTTGGAAATCAAAAACTTCTTGTTTTTCCTAATAGTAATATCTCATTTAAGGATCTAGTTCATATTTCTCTTTCTAAAGAAGAAAATTTTATTCTAGATAATTTATGGATTTCTTATAATAAGAATCTAAAAGATTAAAAGTATTTTCTTACATGCATGAATGCATTGTCAGAACATTTTAATCAGAACAGAACTAAGTTTAAATTTTATATTGTTGTAAAAAAATTAGGAATTTTTCATTCATGGTTAGAAGTCTTAGATTGTATTAAAGATTTTTGAGATCTTGTATACAAAGGTTTTACTAATTTCCAAGAAGCAATTAAAGCAACAGGACAAAATATTGGAATAAATTTTTATATTTCGTCATCTCTCAAAAATTATTCAGATATTCCTTTAGATTTTTCACCCAGTAAAGACCAGAATATTTTCTGTCAACATTTGTGAGTGTATGCAGAAAAATTTCAAAGTAATTAATGAAGCTAATCAAAATCTTTCAACAGAAAGAACTCGGATCCAAAAAAAAATTTCTCAATTAGAAAAAGAAATTATTGAGTTAAAAGTCCAATATCCTAAAGGTACTATGGAACCTAAGAAGTCCATAGCTAGTCGAGCTCAAACGATAGCTGGTAAAGACTTTTCAAACTCATTGATGGTTATGAACTTACCAAAAGTTCAACATATACAGGAGACTGTTGATTCTCCTACTAGAAATTTTAATCAGACTCAGTAGATTGATAATTTTGCTACAGATCAAATTAAACAAGTTTGGGATACGTTGGGAAAGCTTAGTGGGAAGATTGATTATTTAGTCAAATATAACCCATCTTGCTCAGAATTTGCATCTCAACAAGTTAATCAGACGGACTATTCAGGCAAAGGAAAAACGATTGCTCAAGAAGAATTTTTTCAAGACAGTCAAGGTCCTAATGAAGATACAATTTCTTTAAACAAACTTTTGACTCATATTAAGAATTTACAAGATTTAGTAATGGGGGAAAAAAAAAAGGAGAAGGTTCATCTATTAAGAAAAAGAAGTTTGTTAGAAAAAAGATGCCAAAAATAAGATTGAAAATAAGATTGAGGATGTTATTGATAAAGCTATAAAAAGATTATTTGGATATAAGAATGAAGAAGAAAAAGAAATTGTAGAATGCCTAGAAGAAGATAAAAAAGAAAAAGAGAATAGTCCTATAAGAGACAATGAGAATAGCTCAGCAAGATTTTCAGACGAAGATCCACACAATGAAGGATGCAATAATAAAGACAGTGAAATGTCATTTTCTTCGGTGGCACTTCATAATCTCAATACAAATTGATTCAGATCATCAATAATACAGAAGACTCCAAAATCTGATAAAAGAAAAGAAGAAAAGTAAGGACACGTTGCAAAGTACTATAGACTTTTTAACTAAAAGAAAGAAAAAACAGAGATCGTCCAGAAACAGTAAAGATTCTGAGATAAGATGATAAGACAAAAAGAAAGAAGCATGGAAAAGAGAGAACAATAATGGAGATTTTTCGAAAAAGAAAAATTCTCATTAAGGGATAGTTTAGACATTTGCTCTCAAGAATTTTCTCTATAAAAGGACTCGATTTCATTAGAAAAAGGCATGCGCTTACAACTTGTGTAATCCTTGCCTTCAATCCTTTGAAATCCCTCCTTAGAAAAAATTCTCATCCAAAATTGTATAGCTGAATCATATCTTGTACAAATTTCTCCAAGGTAATAAAAGTATTTTTAAGTTTATTTTAGTATTTTAGGGACTTCCCGAAAGGAAAATCCTTAGTTATATTTCTTTAAAAATGTCTTTATAAATCTCTGCCAAAATATTTTAATATTTTGTAAAGTTTTATTTTTTTTATATGAGTTAATACATGTTGCATAATGTTTCATTTCATCTTAAACATATCATGAAAACATATATTAATTCTTTTGTAGATTAATGTCTGAGTGACCTAGATAAGTGAGAATTATAGGGTGAGGGTGCCCTTTATGATATTCTCTTAAAAATGCTAGTGAAATGGAATTTGTTAATCTATGAATTCTTTAGGTTAAAGTTGATATATCTTAAGTTGTGAAAAAAAAAAAAAAGGATTTATTTAAGAAATTTTATGCTTTTAGAAATTTCTGAGAAAGAAACAATAGATTAATATATAAGGTTAAATATAGTATAGATATTTGTGGATACTTTGAAGAAGATAATATAGTAGGAACATACAGTAAAGATTTAAGAGAAGTTTTAGAAATACTAAGAATAATTAAACATTTACCTATAGAAATAAGAGAAAAAAATAATTAAAAAGATTTTAGTAGAAAAATATAAGCATATATATATATATATATATACATATATATATATATATATATATATACATATATATATATATATATATATAATAAGAGAAATTTTTGAAAATTTTTAGATACTGGAAATAAAAAGACTAGAGCATTTAGATATAATAAGAGAAATTTTTGAAAAATTTTAGATACTAGAAATAAAAAGATTGGAGTATTTAGATTTAGAATTAAGTACCACTTATAGGAAAGTTAAGACAGTAGATAATAATAATAATAATATAAATTGTAACTTGGAATCTAAACATAAACTACATAGTTTATTTTTAGAAGTTGCAAGTCAAAATATTGTTATAGATGTAATTATAAATTTATCCAGAAATTTAGAATTAGAAAACAAAAGATCAAGTAAAACTTTAGAAATAATTTTAGATTATTTTAAAAATAGGAATTCAGAATTAAAAAATATTAAAGAAGGTTTAGATTATATTAAAAATCAAAATTGTACTGTTTTAGATAAAAAAATTTAAAATCAGAAAATTTATCTACAAAGACAGATTTTATAGAATTAAAAAGAATTTTAAGTTTTAATAACATAAAGATATAGAAATAGAAATAAAACGAATAATAATTGAAGTAGGAGAATTAGTAAAAGAACTAAAAAATAGTATTCTTACTTTGGAAAATTCAAAAGCTTCAACTTCAACATCTAATATAGAAAATGATTTAAAATTATTGACAGGAAGGTTAGGAATTTTAAATCTAGAAAAAACAGAAAAAGAAAAAATAACTAGAAAATTATCAAAAGAATATAAATTACCAAGATGAATTTATCAACACCATTTTTAAGAAGATCTAGAACAATTAATGAAGAAACCTCTTCTTCTATTCTGAAAAGAGTTATATATATATTTCTTGTTTCAAAAATTAATTTTAGTCCTACTCAGTACTCTCCTTAGTTTTCTATATTCCTTAAATTTATTAAATAAATCCATTTTTTCACCACTTGAGACATCAACTTTAACCTAAAGAATTCATAGATTAACAAATTCCATTTCCCTAACATTTTCAAGAGAATATCATAAAGGGTACCCACCCTATTAATCTACAACAGAATTAAGTTATGTTTTTATGATATGCTTAAGATGAAATGAAACATTATGCAACATGTATTAACACATATAAAAAAAATAAAACTTTACAAAATATTAAAATATTTTTGCAGAGATTTATAAAAACATTTTTGAAGAAATATAACTAAGGACTTCCCTTTCGAGAAGTCCCTAAAATACTAGAATAAACTTAAAAATACTTTTATTACCTTGGAGAAATTTGTACAAGATATGATTCAGCTATACAATTTTGGATTGAGAATTTTTTTTGAGGGATTTCAAAGGATTGAAGGCAAGGATTACACAAGTTGTAAGCTCATGCCTCTCTTTAATGAAATCGAGTCCTTTAATAGAGAAAATTTTTGGGAACAAATGTCTAAACTATCCCTTAATGGGAATCTTTCTTTTTCGAAAAATCTCCATTATTGTTTTCTCTTTTCCATTCTTCTTTCTTTTGGTCTTGTCATCTTATCTCAGAATCTTTACTGTTTCTATACGATCTCTGTTTTTTCTTTCTTTTAGTTAAAAAGTCTATAGTACTTTGCAATGTGTTCTTACTTTTCTTCTATCAGATTTTGGAGTCTTCTGTACTATTATGATCTGAATCAATCTGTATTGATATTATGAAGTGCCACCAAAGAAAATGACATTCCACTATCTGTATTATTGTATCATTCATTCTGTGAATCTTCGTCTAAAAATCTTGCAGAGCTATTCTCATTGTCTATAATAGGACTATTCTCTTTTTCCTCTTCATTCTTATATCCAAATAATCTTTTTATAGCTTCATCAATAACATCCTCAATCTTATTTTCTATCTTATTTTTGGCATCTTTTTTTCTTTTTTCTAACGAACTTCTTTTTCTTAATAGATGAACTTTCTCCTTTGTTTTCCATAACTGAATCTTGTAAATTATTAATATGAGTCAAAAGTTTGTTTAAAGAAACTGTATCTTCATTAGGATCTTGACTGTCTTGAAAAAATTCTTCTTGAGCAATCGTTTTTCCTTTTGTCTGAATAGCCCGTCTGATTAATTTGTTGAGCTGCAAATTCTGAGCAAGATGGATTATATTTGACTAAATCATGAATCTTTGCACTAGGCTGTCCCAACGTATCCCAAATCTGTTTAATTTGATATGTAGCAAAATTATCAGTCTGCTGAGTCTGATTAAAATTTCTAGTAGGAGAATCAACAGTCTCCTATGTTTGTTGAGCTTTTGGTAAGTTCATAACCATCACGTGTTTGAAAAGTTTTTACCAGCTATCGTTTGAGCTGGACTAGCTATGAACTTCTTAGGTTCCATAGTACCTTTAGGATATTGAAATTTTAACTCAATAATTTCTTTTTCTAATTGAGCAATTTTTTTTCTGGAGCTGAGTTCTTTCTGTTGAAAATTTTTTATTAGCTTCATTAATTACTTTGAGATTTTTCTGCATACACTCACTATGTTGACAGAAAATATTCTGGTCTTTGTTGGGTGAAAATCTGAAAGAGGATCTTAATAATTTTTGAGAGACAGCGAAATATAAAAATTTATTCCAATATTCAGTCCAGCTGCTTCAATTGCTTCTTGGAAATTAGTAAAACCTTTGTATACAGGATCTGAAAAATATTTAATACAATCTAAGACTTCTAATCATGAATGAAAAATTCCTGATTTTTTTACCTTTTACAACAACATAAAATTTAAAATTAGTTCTGTTCTGATAATGCATTCATGTATGCAAGAAAATACTTTTAATCTTTTTGATTCTTATTATGGGCATGTCTAGTTCCGATTATTTCAATACGAAAATGAATTTTTGGACCGTTATTTGACAGGCACATGGGTCCCTTACCATGTAAAAAGTCAACAAAAGTGGCTTTTGGAGGATTGCAACAGTTCAAATACCAAAAATGCACCAATTTCAAAATATTTAATGCAATCATTAAGGGGTACTCTCATCTTTTCATAAAACAATTTAATGAACTGATAAGAAAGCAGTCAAAAAAAGCTGTTGCAGTGGGGCCCCTTTACTGTATAACGTCTCCAATTTACATTAAAATTTCGGGAAAATTGCATCCAAACATCCCCTATAAGAAATCCATAAATTATCTAAAATAAATTTTTCTTCTTTAGAAAGAGAAATATGAACTAGATCCTTAAATGAGATATTACTATTAGGAAAAACAAGAAGTTTTTGATTTCCAAATCTTAAACGGTCTTGGAAAAATAGTATGTTTTGACTAGATGAAGTTTGAGGTAAAATTTTTGATGCAAATGAGTTTCCCGGATGAATCCCTGATCTTAAAAGCTTGGGCCTTTACATATGTAAAACAATTTTATGTTAAGCAAATATTAAAAATAATTTTTGTCTACTATCATTCTACTTAATATATCTGTTGTTTTATTATCACTACATTTAATATGTTCAAATTCTATATTAATCACTGTATTTGTAATCATATCCATAAAATTTAACCATCTGCGTCTACTACTTCTTTTTGAATCTATTTTCATTTTATTAATGAAAGAAACATTTGATATACACTCTGTTCTTATAGTTATTTCTTTTTTAGAAATAATAAATAACTCAAGACTATCTAATGCATAATTCACAGCTAATAATTCTCCATTTATACTATTTAAATTACATTTTTCTTTATAATTTCCACTATTATATCTACAATTTTTTTCTGAACTTTTGTATGTATATTTATTAGGTTTGCAAATTAGAATGACTCTCCATCCTAATATACTTCCATCTGTTTCTATTATTAAATAATCTGTATCTAATGACACAGATAATTCAGGCAAATTTCTTTTTTTATTTTTTTATTTCATGTACTAATTTTATATCTTCTTGATTAAAAAACCTTTGTCCTGTTGGTGAAGTTTTTGCATATAATGGTCATGCAATTTTTCCTAAGTCTTTTATAAATGATCTTGCATAATTTACTAATCCTAAAAATTTCTGGATTTGCTTTAGATCTTCTATTTTATTTGGAAATTTTAAAGTCTTTTGAGAAATATGGGGTTGAAGTTTAATTTTTCCCTCGCCTATATTAACTCCTAAAAAGTCTATAAATTCTTTAAATAATCTCTTTTTCTTTTTGCTAATAATTAAACCATGTTTAATGAATTCTGAAAATACTATTTGTAAATGTCCTCTATGTTCTCTCCTATTTTTACTAAATACTAAAATATCATCTATATAAACTATTACAAATTTATTATGCTTATTAAAAATATTTTCCATTTTTCTTTGGAAAATACTTGGTGTATTTAATTCCAAATGAAATTACTAGCCATTCAAAATGTCCTTCTGGGCAAGTAAAAGATGTCCGTTTATACTATTTGGATGCATTTTAACCTGCCAAAATCCTAATTTTAAATCAAACTTACTAAAAATCTTACAGTCTTGTCTTTTGTTTATTAAAAATGTCTTATCAGGTATATTATAAACATCATCTATAGTATTATCATTTAATCTTTTATAATTAATAACTATTCTACTTTTTCCTCTAATAATTTCTGAATGTTTTCTAACTATAAAAGTTGTTGATCTATGAGGACTTTCTGATTTTTTAAGTACTCCTAATTTTAATAATTCTTCTATATGCATTTTAAAATCTTCTATATCTAAATTTGTGGCTATAATATTTTTAGTCTTTATTATATATTCTGGATTTTTAATTCCCTTAAAATCCTATCTTTTTCCCAATATTTTAAAACATTTTCTCCTAAAATTTTCGTTTTTTCTAATTTAGATATTAAATTATCTATGTCTTGTTCTGTTACCAACATATCATAAATTTTTTCATTATAAAAAAAATTCTATATTTAAATTAACAATAGGAGTAAAGGATGAATATCTTCAATATTTATCAATCTCAAGAGTCCAAACATCTTCATGCTTAAATTTCAAGGTTGTTCTCTTTGTATATCAGTTTTGAGTTTTGAATTCATTTTGTATTTTGTATTTTGAGTGTCTGTTTTGAAATTGTTGAAAATGCGTTCTTTTTGTTATTCTGAAAAACTATTTCTTAAAACATAAAAATGAAAAATGCGTTTACTTTGAAATTTTGAGAATATTTTTTTTTTCAAAAAATCTAATTATTCAATAAATTTTAATAGTTTAATATTAATATAGTATTAAATAATATATAAATTTTGAAGTTGGTCACTAATTGGCAACAGCCTTTATGTGCCTCGTTGTCATTTAATTCTCTTACAACCTTTGAGATGACTCGTTTTATTAACCATTAGTGAAAATGACTAAAGAAGCTACAGTCTAATATATCTCTTTTCCACCTTCAATGGTCTTGGGCAAAAGTCACAGAGAAGTTGCACTGCTTTATGTATTTATACTTGGACATTGAAAATGCGCCCAAATGTCTCGATGACAACAAATTAAACATTGTTCCCAAAGACTCTGTTACATTCGGTTCATTTGAGATACAGAATAACTAGATGAAAATGTAAAAACGTCAAAATAGCATCAAATAGAAGATACAGATTGACATTGAATAGTAGAAACGACGACCAAGTGAAATAACTATCACAACAATGACAAGCACATAATAACAAGAATAAACAATGGAATTCTGGGCAGGATTTTAAACTAGGAAAGAGTAGCCTAGAATTCAGAACGCAACTTCCAAGGGTGAACAACAAATCGGCTGCTGTTTATCCAAATAAATTGCAGTCATTCTTGATTACTGCAAGTAACAATAATGGAAATGACTTAATAACAAAGGAAACAACAAAGAAGTTAAGGACATCATAAACCAAGTTGCCAAACATGAAAAGCACATAGCACACACCTCTGCATCTTCACCTCCTGCCTTTACAGAGCCATCTGCCTTTTGTCATCTATATGATGAAAAAAGCAAAACAAATTAACAAAGCTAATAACGACGAAAGCAATCAGCAAATTTGAAAAGCCTAATCTTGAGAAAACTCCACAAATGAATTATGAAACAAAGGCACCAGATAAGGTTGTTCAAAACAAATATTATATTGGTTGACTTTTTAAAGACACAGCAAACTGTTTCACAGTTGATAAGCTAATAAGTTCTCCTATAGAAGACAGATGGTAGTGGATAAGGTAAAAATATGGCAAATGTGATATCAGACAAGATAGCAATGAGAATAACATCAATTAGCAAAAATGACCTTGAGGAGAAGACAGTGAAACTAGACATATAGAGGTCATAAGCAATATAAAAGTTTTGCAAGTGCCTAATATTTTTATCATACGCATAAAAGTCTTCTGTATGATTCCTAGACAATCATCTTGAGGGAGAAGATATAAACGCTTCAAAGTTGACAGGCAGTGAATAGAAAATTACGGAAGGCAATAGCATGACTATTTAAGTTGATCGAGGACAACAATTAAATTCAATTTATTTCTCAAAAGAAAGGGATGCCTGGGGAAACAGAATGTTCTAGCTACTTCATCATCGTGCGCAAATCTAGCACAAAAGTAACATCTGACGTGCAGGAAAACTTCTAAAGAGTGCTAACACCATGTTTGTGATCAAATCAGGGAAGTTCACTGAGCAAGCCAGGGAAAGAAGTAATATGGAGCCCAAAAAGTATGCAACAATCCATTTGCTAGTGAGTTGAATCTTTAAGAAAATCAAGACAATAAAAAGGGCAAAAGAATTTAAAAGGCAAAGGAAGTCAGAAGCTAGATAAATTATAAAGAATCTATAAAGCACAAATTAAGAATTTATTGATAATCACGATTTTTAACATTGATGCCAACTCTTTCGAATTTATAATCTAAAATAGTCTAAAACAATGAATAAGGTACTATACTCTTTATAGTTCTAAATATCCCATACCATAAATCCTAACCAATGGACCCATCATTATTTTGATTGAACTTCAAGTGGACTTCCTTTTTACCATGTGGCATATCAGCTTATAAGAATCAAATAATGTGATCACAGTAACTCCAGGGACCAATCAGTAGACAACAGACCATCTGAAAAAGTAATTGATCAACACAAACTTTCTTAATAAAGACAAGATTTCACACTGACCTTAGTTCCAAAGGGTCCAGAGGGATTGTTAATTTCCAGAATGTTTTTTTCCCTAATCCGAATAATACAATAATCAGAACAATATTAATAAACTAAATATTTTACTTTAATATGAAAAAAGAACCTCCACAAACATAAATGAATAATATAAAAATTCTCACTTGGAGTTCAGCTTGGAGCTCTTCACGCTCATGACCAATTGCAATCGGCATTATATTCTCCACTCTTTTCATTGAAGTCACATCCCCTATTCAACACATCACATTCCCCCAAATTAAATCCACACAATTCACCTAAATGAAACTTACATCGAAATGTATATTTTTAATGAAAATATGAACATGTAAAATGAAATTAAGGAAAGAAAATAGGGTCAAGAGAAGTACCAGATGCAGTACTGATTTGGCGATAGACATTGGGGAGCAAGCCATTGAACGGTGACGGAGCAAGGGATGAAACAATTCAAGCGTGAAATTTGTTGGGCTTGGGCGTGGATTGGATCGGTAGCTCAAGAAAGAGGAAGAATTTTGGGGGCAATAGAATTCAAGAAAGAGCATTTTCAGAATTTTGGATCTGCTGTGTGTTTTTGGAGAGTTAATTTAATCAATAGTCACTCAACTTGTTACTACTTACTGACTGAACTTTGACGCGTTATCAAACGATCACTAATCTTTCCTTATAGTTATCCATCCACCACTCACTCCACTCTCGTCTCTTCAAATTGACAGAAATTTACACGTGGACGACGGTTTTCTTACGCGGCAAATCATCTCTGTTAAATTGACCACGTGTAATTAAGGGCACGTCTTTTCTCCATTTAACTCATGCTTCTCCCCCATTTTCACGACATCTCTCAAATTGAAACCCTTAATTCCCAAATTGAAATCCCCAAATTGAAACCCTTAATTCCCAAATCCCAAACCGTCCGCCATCACGAAGGAAAAAAAATTGCAGAGGATCACTCACCAGTTGACAGAAAATGGAAGAAAAATTGAAGCTTGCCAAAATCCCAATGTGTCTGCTTCCAATAAACAGTTGTCTCCTTATAAGCCTTCAACTGCTACTACGACTATTAATCAATTTGCTGAAACATCAAAAAAATCTCTCCGTCCAGATTCCAAGTTTTCGAATGGAGCACTTGGGATACCCAAGATGGAGAATCTAATTGCTGAAGCTTCGAGGACGCCTCCCCATCCAGATTCCAAGTATCTTAGTGAGATTCTCACAATACCCAAGATGGAGGAGTTGCAAACTGATGAACAGGAGTGGTTGTTTTACAAGAAAGATCCTCCATCAAATAAGCCCAAGGTGGGGTTTTGGGGGGGTCAAGGAAGACTTGAGTGTATGGTCTGAAGCTATGTATATAGAACCAGCTGATGCTTATGCTCTGCCATATGTCATCCCTTATTGATTATTGTTGTTAATTTAGTACACATTGAACCCAACAAGCATCTTTGATTATGCCATGGCGCCAGGCTGCTGAGATGGATTGGTGTACTTACAGGATTATTGGCTTATTGCACCCTCCCATTGATCTGGTAGCATACACAATTTTTTACTACAGTGTGCTGCTGTTGTTGGCAATGTGGGTTGGTGAACCTCCTGGTGTTGGTAGCGTACAGGTTGCCGGCATTTTTCTGGTTGGCCGAAGCAGAATGTCTTACATTTCCTTGTAGCTGGTTGTTGTATATGTAGTTGGTTGTTGTAACTTAGCTGAATGATCTTTGTACTATTGAATGAATGAATCATGTTATAACTTGGTTTGAAAATTGGATTGATTGAGGTTATTGTAAACTGCTGGATTGATTGAGGTGCATTAATGTGATGCACCAGATCGAGAAGCTTCAATGTGATGCACCAGCGAAGGTGCATCATCTAAGCATCAGCACCAAGAATCAGGTGCTGATGCACCTGCATTTTGTGATGCACCAAAATGCAGGTGCATCAGTAGGTGCTAATGCACCAACCATATGAATGAGCAAACATGATTACTTAATAAAAAATACAAACTAAAATCTACTGCTACAAATTTTTGACTACCATGAGAATTTTTCTAGCAAGATGCAATTCTTTCTATTGAGGACTTTTTGCAGCAGATTATACAGAAGGTGATTATAAAACATTTTTGCCCCCAATAAAAACAATTAGTATGATATTATTTATAATGATGCTAGGGAAGAGTAAAAAGAAATTCTTCAGTTTCAGAACAACCATGTCTAAGATGGAGTAAATTATAAAGGCCAACCATACCCAAGATAGAAACACTCTCATTAATGATACATGGAAATTATGCAAAAAGAAACTGTGCAAGATTACAGCTTTGTTTCTAGTAGATATGTTACCACTTGCAACTTTGCACATAATCATGGAACAGGGCTTCAATAAATCAGTAAGCTGGTGGATGTTGGCCAAACTACAGTTCGTTCATTCATTCTCAAAATCATAAATATAAACCAGTAAACTGCTTGAATGTAACCATTCATTCAAAATACATTCATCCATGATGGTTAAACAACAGAAAATTGTACTAAACGACAGCCAAATTTAGTTCATTGTCAAAAACTCTTAAAATCAGACCCTAAACTACAGCTATTTGGAAGGACCATTATTGTTAGATTGTGCATCACTCGTGACCCGAAGTCTCCTAGCCTTCCATTTAACCCTGAATCCAACAGCACATTGCCGGCTTTGATGTCTTGGTGAATCATAGTTTGTTCCCATTCTTCGTGTAAATATAGCAGTCCTGAAGCCACGCCTCTGATGATCTTGAACCTCAGCTCCCAAGATAAAATCAGCTTGGGTTCATAAAAAATGTACTTGTCTAAGCTCCCATTAGACATGAAATCATAGACGAGAAATAAATCATTTCTATGTCGACACCATCCCAGTAACTGAACCACGTTTCTATGCCTAAGGCGTCCTATGGTCTCTATCTCTGATATAAATTCACGCATACCCTGCTTCGATCCATTGTTTATTTGCTTCACCGCGACTTTGGCATTTGTGTTAGGCAAAGTTCTTTTGTAAACTCGGCCAAATCCTCCGAACCCAATTAGCTCGTTGTCTTTAAAACCTCTAGTTGCTTTCTTGAGCTCTTTGTAGGATTGTCAATGCGGACCAATATCAAGCTCCCAGGGTTCAATCACATCCACATTCGTGAGTTTCTTGATCATGTACAAGACTATCCCAATTGCAAGTGCCACAGAAACAGCTGCTGATAAACAATAAATTAAAATCAAAGGGAGATTATTCTTTTTTGATCTAGGAACTGAAGGCAATGAAGATAAATCAAGCGATTGTGCTTGCCCATTAATTTTGAAACTACATCCAGAGATATAGTGAGAACTAGTAAGTATACCAGTTGAAGCAGAGAATCCATCCAGAGTTTGGCAGAGCTACAATCAGATAATTGACTTGTGACTTCATCGAGCTGGGCGACGAGGGCTTTGAGCTGGGAGCCAACGGGGGGTTTGTGAATTAAGGGTTTGAAGAGGAGAATGTCGTGGGAATTGGGGTTCTCTTCCAGTGAGCAGAGAAAATGGGGGAGAAGCGTGATTTGAAGAGGAGAATGTCGTGAGTTTAATTTACACGTGGTCAATTTAACGGAGAGGATTTGCCACGTAAGAAAACCGTCGTCCACATGTAAATTTCTGTCAATTTGAAAAGACGGGAGTGAAGTGAGTGGTGGATGGATAACTATAAGGAAAGATGAGTGATCGTTCGGTAACACGTTAAAGTTCAGTGAGTAAGTGGTAACGACTTTAAAGTTGAGTGAGTGTTGATTAAATTAACTCGTTTTTGGCAGAAAATGCTCAAAACCTATTTTTAGTCGTTTTGAGTTTTCAGTAGAAACTTTTTTTTTTTTTTTTTTCACAATATTCATTTTAGAAAACGGGAAGGAGAATGTATTTTCACTGTTTTGAAAAATCGAAAACAGAAAACGATTCGAAAATAGCAAAGAGAACAACCCCATTGACTTCTCTATTTGTCTCCTACAAGATTAATATGTTAATGTCTTTCATTCAATCTCAAGTATGTGGTATTTTTGGTCGGTGGTCTTCCCTTATTGTGAAGAGACTTGGCATATTATTAATCATATGTTTCAACCTCATTAAAACTTGAAATTTTTAATGAGCTTTCTCATTTCACAATAGTAAGGCCTTATTTGACAATTTTTTTAAGAAGAACGAATTTTTGAAGAGAAATTTTTTTTAGATAATATGCATTTAAAAATTAGAAAATAAATGTGGATTTATATGAAAATTATTTTATTGTGAAAATTTATTATTGAAAATGAGCATAAAAATGAAACGCACTATTTCCCAATCAGAAATTATGCTCTTAGGTACCCCATGTAAATGCACTATTTCCTTAAAGAACAAATATGCAATGTTTATAGCATCACCAGTCTTATGGAAATGAATGAAGTGTGCCATCTTACTAAATATGTTTACCACCACAAATATCGAATCTCGTCCTCTTTTAGTCCTAGATAAACCCAAAATAAAGTCCATAGAGATATCAACTCAAGGTTCACTAGACACAAGTAATGGTGCATATAATCATTGTGGTGAAACTTTAGATTAGCCCGCTTACAAGTTATGCATTGACTACATGCTCTCTCAACATCACTTTTCTTCTTAGGCCAATAAAAATATTCCCTTAATCCACCACTGTGTGCTTCTCTCACTAGTACCTCTCGCATTGAACAGTTAGGAATACATAACCTATTTTTCCGAAACAAATATCGATCTTGCTTAAAGAACCTATATATAGCCCATTTATTACATGATGCATAAATATTTGAGAAATCTAAATAACTAATATACATGTCCTTAATATATTCAAAATCAAGCAATTTAGATCTAAGAGAAGTTAGTAGCACATATATTCGAGACAATGCCTCCCCACCGCATTTTCCTTACCTTGTTTGTACCGAATGACATAAAGAAATGTCTCCACAAATTTCATCCACCTCGCATGCCTTTTTTAGCTTACCTTGACCTCACAAATGATTTAATGATTCATGGTCCATGTGTATCACAAACTCTTTTGGCCACAAGTAGTGCGTTATGTCTCCAAGGCTCGAACAAGTAAATATAGCTCCTTGTCGTATGTGGGATAATTGAGCGCTGCTCCATTTAGCTTTTCGTTGAAATGGGTTATCGATCTTTTGTCCTGCATTAAAATAGCTCCAATACCTATTCCTGATGCATCACACTCAATCTTAAAAGTCTTATCAAAATTAGAAAGAGCTAAATTCGATGTCTTACAAAATATATCCTTAATTGTATTGAATGCATGCTCTTGTTCATCACTCCAATGAAATCCCACACTTTTCTTAACAATCTCTGTGAGTAGTATAGTGATTGTGCTAAAGTCTTTCACAAAACGCTTATAAAAACTAGCAAAATCATGAAACTCCTAACTTTAGTTATGTTCTTAGGTGTTGGCCATTCTTTAATAATTTTTATTTTATTTTCATATACTTCTACCCCATTAGCACCCACTACAAATCCTAGGAAAATAACATTTTTCATACAAAATGTACACCTCTTAAAATTAGCATAAAATTGTTCATTTCTCAAAACTATAAGTACGCTCCTAAGTTATTCTACATGTTCATTAAGATCTTTGATACAAACTAAGATGTCATCAACCACATGAAAGTGCTCAGTGCATTAGTGAGTTGAAACGGCATTACTAACCACTCATACAAGTCATATTTAATTTTAAAAGCAATCCACTCATCACATTCCCTCATTCGAATTTGACGGTAACCACTTTTAAGATTGATTTTACTCAACATGTAATTACCATACAATTTATCCAACATATCATCTAATGTAGGGATATGATGATGATACTTTACCATTATATTGTTTATGGCTCTACAATCCACTCACATCCTCCAAGTTCCACCTTTCTTTGGCACAAGTAGCACTGGAATGGTACATGGACTCATGCTCTCCCTCATGTATCCCTTGCTCATCAATTACTCCACTTGCTTTTGAAGTTCCTTTCTCTCCTCAAGGTTACTTCGATAAGCTGGCCGGTTTGGAATGACAGTTTCGGAATGAAGTCAATCTGATGCTCAATGCCTCGAATGGGTGTCAACCCACTAGGCGCGTCCTCCGAAAATATATCTTCAAATTTCATTAAAGAGATACCCAAACTAAGGAGGGTGTGTTCGGTTCCTCAAGATTGAGGAATGACTCCTTATAGACCAACAATATCACTTCTCGCCTCTCAACTATCGCTCTTTTCAACTCACTCCCTTTGCAAAGAAATTTACTCTCGACTTTTCTCTCCTCTCGGACGACTCTTTTTTTTTTCTTGTGTCGCTCCACTATATTTTGCCCTCTACTAGCTACCCTAATACTTTCTCCTATACTCACCATCTTAATGTTTTCTCTCATTTTTCTCTAACTCTTTCACTCTCCTTTCTTTCTTATTTTTCAATTTGATTTGGTCTTCATATACTTGTGTCGGTGTTAATGACGAAAGGGTAATGGACCTCACATCCTTTACAAAGCTGTGATTCTTGTACCCATCATGAACAACTTTTTTATCATATTGTCATGGTTTACCCAACAAAATATGTCTCGTATGCATAGGTACCACATCACAACAAAATCTGATTTGACCCGGGACAGGCGATTAGTTGATCGGGTCACACGAGTCAAGGGTTCAAGCAATGGAGTTCAGATGGGTGAAGTTGACAAGACAAAGTTCAAGTCTCGTGAACGGATCAGGAGCCGAAACGAGTTGGATTCAAGGTTTGGAAGATATTTGGAAAGAAAACGAGTGACGTGAATTAAAGTGGGCATAACTTTCAGCTTGGGTGTCGAATTTTCGCCCATGATGACATTTCGAAATCGTCACGAAATTCTGCACAAGGTTACATAAGCGTATGATACTTTTGGACTTGCAATCTTACAAAAACATACCAAGAACAAGTGGTGGAATTTTTCTATTTTCGCGAAATTTCCTTATTAGTCTAGGATTCTATTTTATTTTCAACTTTGACAATATTTTATGACCTAATTATGTTTTATTAGGGTTTTTAGCATTAGTAGCAATATGAGATTTATTTCATTATAAAACTAAGACTTTTATTATTTTGAGAGATTAAATACAATTTGTGAGTTTTTTCTTCTATATTCTTGGTGGTTTAGACTTATAATCTTGAACTTATCAAAAGGTTTCGCAGACCTTTTGTGGCATTCTCACTTAACGATTCTTATTTCGGGTAATCAACATGTCAAATTTCTTACGCGTAATCTCGGTTCTTAATACGGGTCGAACAACGGTTTGGGTTGATATTTGTTCGACATGATTTCTAGCCTTCTTGGGTTGGTTCCATCTTATTCGTGGGTTCCCAAGATCAATTCTTGATTGGGTTCACATCAAAATCTCATCCCGATAACCTCCAATTGAAAAATTGATCAACACCCTCTTGTTCACCTTAACTTCCACATAGTTATTTAGACATTATAACCTATAAGGTCTAGGGTATTTTAATACAGTTAATCCAAATTTTTCTACAAGATTTGTGCTAGCTACATTAGTACAATTTCCTCCATCAATGATCATGCTACATATCGTATTGTTAACGTGGCATCGTGTATGAAATATGTTTTCTCTTTGCTGCTCCAAGTCATCTTTCTTGATTTAAGTGTTGACAGCTCGCTCGCTAGGGGTGGGCGCGGGTCGGTTCGGTTCGATTCCAAAAATTCTCGGGTATTTAGTAAATGGAATCGTCGTTTCCAGGTATAATTCTGGAACCGTTCGGGTTCGGTTCCGTACTATAATTATTTTTTTTAACATTTAGAATAATACTACATAAATACACCTGAAAGTATATACTAATACTAATAACAAAAAGTAGATACAAATACCAAATTTAATTTTAACTTTTACAAATAAACGTAATATTTTAAAGTATTGATAATACTTACCAACTATGTAATGTAATCTCATCAATTGATTTGACTTACCATACTAGCTACTAAGAAACTCTAAAAGAAAAAAATGAAAAAAAAAACACAATTAACAAACATAAATAAACTATAAATTAAAAATAAATTCGGCTCTTATTTGGTTCTTCAATTCTAGGTTTAGAACTGAGAACCGAACCAAAACCCTTCAGTTCTCGATTTGGATACCCGTTTGGATTTTTAATTTAAGAAAAATCGTTCAGTTCGATTCGGTTCAGTTTGGACATTTTGCCCAGCCCTACGCCTCATAACCAGTAACTTTCCAATAGCAAATTCTAAGTTGTCTCCTTCACTAGCCTCCTCCAATGCGGCATGCTTTCATAATCATCCTCACTGTCACTCACCACTTCTCCATCGCACAAGATCATTGTCTTTTTGTTTGGGCATTACGAAGCGATGTGTCATGTTCCCAAGCACCTAAAATACTTGATATCCCAATTTTTTGTTGGATGTGACTCTGTTTTTGGAGTTGTTCTGCTAGAACCATCATCTTTCTCTTTTGGTATTTCGGTCATTCCTTTCGAAACAACTCCATCTCCTTTGTTATTCTACCTCGGTTTCCAAGATAATTAGAACCCGAAGTACCCAATGGTTGCCTAGCTGCCCCTTCCTCTTCAACTGTTTCTCCACCTTCATGGTCACATACAACATGTCTTTGATATCCACATAATGCTATAATTCCACAACATTAGCAATGTCCTTGTTCAACCCATTTAAGAAACGAGCCATGGTGGTTTCCCGATCCTCTTCCACATTCGCCCTGATCATCAAAATTTTCATTTCTTTATGGTAGTCTTCCACACTCTTCGAGCCTGATATAACCCTTGCAATTTCTCATGTAGCTCTCTATAATAGTGACTAAGCACGAACCTCTTCCGTGTGATAGTCTTCAACTCATCCCAAGTACTAACCATTCGCTCCCGATTCCTCCTCCTTGATGTAACCACTTGATCCCACCAAATTATGGCATAGTCAACAAATTCAAGAACTGCTATTTTCACCTTCTTTTCCTCCGAATAATTATACACTCAATTATCAACTCTACATTCCTCTCACACTCTAGATAAACCTCCCTATCATTCCTTCCTTTAAACGGTGAAATTGACATCTTGATATTGTCTACATTCTCATCTACTTCATCTCCAAAATTATTTCTACCCCTTCTTTCAAATGTACCTCATATATTTCTCATACTACGCATAGCACCTACTATTGATTCACCCTCATCCATGCTACTACTATAATCATAATCATTATGCACCTTCATCCTAGGCTCTCGCCTACCCGGTCTCCTTACATTCGATTGTCCCAGATGAAGATTTGTCACCGATGTATCTAACTTATCAAGCATTTCACTCATATTCCCAAAGCACCCTTTCAAACCGCTTTATTACATAATCTTCCATGTTGATTTGATTCGGCTACCTGGTTAAATTGGAACCCTATCTATCTAACATCCTAATTTTATAGAATTTCTGTCTCACAAATGATCACTCGTGTATCACTCAATTAATTACTTTTCCCTCTATTAATCTCACTACTCTACCTTTTACCACTCAATGCTTTCGCCCAAGTATTTCAAAGAACAAGGTAAACTCAGCAAAATGTGATCCCGTGGATCCAATTGAGTATGATCACGAATTGTAATGGGAGAAAAGAACAAAAAGATGAAAAATGACTCAAAGACAAGGAAGAAGTAATGAGTTGTATAGATGAACCAATTAGAAATTTTCAAGAAAGTAAAATGGAATGAAATCGATCAATTTCCCTTTTTTACTCAAAAATCGAAAATTGAAGACGGCTGGAAATTTCCAATAATAATAATAATATATTTTTTTAATTTTTGGATTTTTTACTCGAAAATTTGACCACAAGTCCAGTGAAATAAACAAAATTTAATTTGGACTTTAAATAGCTCAAAACAACTTCAACTCTTTTTTTATAATTTTTTTGGATCAAAACTCAAAAACAAAAAACTGGCTCGAAGAACAATAAAAAGAACAAGAAAACAAGACTCAAAACAATAAAAATATATAACTTTGATTATTTTGGAGCCATGCTCTAATACCAACTGATGAGAACCACGTAGTAACGATCACTACACAACCTCACAAAATATGACAATCCCAGAAAACCCAAAGAATAATCCGGTTTAGAGTTTTTACCAAGAATTAATGAACCAAGCAACCAAACAAAATTGAATTTGAATGACCTCTTGATTACACAATGTGTGATCCACACTCGATGTTGAACACCACAAGATTAACTTGATAAGTTAACGACGTTCTAAGAAGAACAAGTTTGAAAACACAATTGCCTCTCTATTGAATATGAAAAATTGTCAAAAGGTTCTTACAACAAATAATAACCAAGTATTTATATGAAAAGCCTAAAACGTAGTTAAAACCGGAAATCATTCAAAAAAGATCACAAAATATCAAAAGAAATAAAATTCTAGCAAAACTAGGAAACTTGCTAAAATCTGAAAATCTCGCCTCGAAATTGTGCCATGCGACCGCATTGGGTATTTCCATGAGGTCGCATGGTTCAACCAGAATTTCCCATTTTGCTCATGTTAATATGCATGGGGCTGCATGCATGACTCTTCCATGCGGCCGCATGGTAGAGTTTTTTCTCTTCGTCTTCTTCTACTTGAATCAAGTTGCTTTAACTCGTTTAGGTTATCGATCCCAATAGGAAACTTGCTCCATTCTTTGCGAAGATCGTCTTATCGTCAACTGTAGTTTGAACGATCAATCACATATCACATATTTCACCTACATTGATCATAACTAAATAATTGATGATAATATCGTTCGATTGATTAAATAAATCAAATACATATTGAAAACGTAAAGGTAATGAATCTGTCAACTATAGTTAAATAAATTAAATACATATTTAAAAACAAAAAGTAAGGTAATGAATGTATCAAATGTACATTCATCATAACTAAATAGTTGACAAAATAAATAGTGATAATATTGTTCAAACTATTAATAAATTAAATACATATTAAAAAATGAAAAGTGTAGTATTATTGAAATAATTGAATTAGAATAAGAATAGATTCGTCCAAAAAATGATTCTTAATTGATGGGATATTTCAAATGGTTCAGATGATTAATAAATTAAATACATATTAAGGATGAGTTTGAACCACATTATTTTGGAAGAATATATTCTTGAATAGTAGATTGATGGAGAATGTGTGGTTGAAAAAGAAGGAAAAGTTATTGATGTGATGGAAAATATTATTTTATTGAAGAATGTGTGGTTGAAAATGACTAGAAGAATGAAAATAAAAATTTTAATTGGTACCAAACAGGGGCTAAAAACGAAAAGTAATGTATTATTGACATAATTAAATACATATTAAAGAACGAAAAATAAGGTATTATTGAAATAATTGAATTACAGTAAGGATAGAGTCGTCCAAAAAATGATTCTCACTTGGTGTGATAGTTAATATACTATAGATATAGATTATAGATAAGCTAGATTTCTCGCGTGATTATGCTATGCATACGGTCCAAGGCTTTGAGAGTTTACGAGGTTTCCCTTTACAAGAGTTGGAGCTTGTTTTTCCTTTGAAATGTAATAAAGTATTAATCATAAAATTAAAAAGCTTAAAGTATTAATCAAACATTTACCTTTCGGCTAGTTGGGTTTAATCTGCCCATTAAAAAGACGGATTGAAACTTAGTTAGTTACTTGACTTTGAGAATTTTGAGATCTTAGACGATAAATTATTAGGAAGTTCCTATACATAATTTTTTACAAGCATATTTGACATCAAATATGATTGAATCAAACAGTTTCTCAAAAATATTATAATTATGGTACTCACTCATCATTTGATTTGTCTGAGAATCAATTTTCGTGTTCAATATATAAAAAATAAAGTTTTTTTTGGAAACTAGTAATGTATGGAGGTGGTGACTAATATTTATTATCCAAAATATCCTATATTTAAAAATAAAAATTCAAAAGTAGTAATAAATTAAAAGAAATTTTTGGTTTGGAGACAACGCCTACTTTATTTACACCATGAAATATCTAATGTAAAAAAAAAAAAAACCCCATAAATAAGAATTAATTTTAGGCTTTAAAATGACTTTTGAGGCACTCTTATACCTTTGAGTAGAGGTGGCAATTGAGCCGAGTGGCTCGTCGGCTCGCCTGCTCGGCTCGTACTGTTCACGCCCACGAGCCGCTCGGGCTCGTAAAAAAGAGCCCGAGCACGAGCCGAGCTCGCACTGTAGACGAGCCGGCTCGTCGGCTCGTCCAAGACAAGCCCACGAGCCGGCTCGTGGGTTTTATAAAAAAAAAAAAAAAATTTGACGAGCCACGAGCCGGGCGGCTCGTGGCTCGTTAATTGGACGAGCCACGAGCCGCTCGGCTCGTGGCTCGTCCACCAAAGAAAAAAAAAATTAAAAAATTAAATTCAGTGACCGTTCTGGTCACTGAATTTATTGACCAGAACGGTCACTGAATTTATTCAGTGACCGTTTTGGTCCCTGAAATTTTTTTTTTTTTTTTCCTCTATAAATACATACCTAAATCAAACTTTTTTTTCCACCAATATCAATCTATATTCTCTCATTCTCTACTCTATACAATTTACATTCTCAAATCTACATTTATTTATCAACAATATCAATATATCATTCATTCATTCATTCTATAATCATCTTCTACATTTCTATATTCAATTTCTATTATTCTTAACAAATGGATTCACGATCATTTGTTGAAAACTTGTTCGGTATGGAGAACGAAATACAAACACCTGCCCAAAATCAATTTGGGAATGAATTCTCCGGTCTCAATGAATTACCAATTCCAGAAAAATATTGAAGATTACGACGTTCATGAAGGTAGCCGTCCAATTGATTTGGATGACGTTGATGTTGATCCTAGTGTTCCAATTGATTTGGAACAAAATGAAGAGCCTACGTCAAATATTCTCGATGCAAGAGGGAAAAGAAAGGGGAAGAACAAGGCAAAATGTTGGGACCATTTTAAATTGGTTCAAACTGGTCGTTTGGTCGATGGAATCCCGAAACCAAAGCAGTATGTAAATACTGCCAACAACGACTGGCATGGCAAAGAGGCATTGGAACTACCCACCTCAATCGTCAGTACAAAGCATGTGTGACCAAACATGGGTTTCTTCCAGCTGGTCAAACTCAACTACAGTTTGATTCTCCAGGCGCCAGTGGTACTACGCCACTTTCTACATGGATGTATTCAGAGGAGGAAGCTCGAACGGGAATGGTGAAGTTTGTTGCCGCGTCTGAGTTGCCACTAGCATAGCGGACAACCAACATTTCGTGAACTACGTCAAAACATATCTTCAGCCGAGGTACGTTGGGGTAAGTCGAAATACTCTCCGTGCTGATACAATTAAATATTTTCTTCATGCAAAACAACTATTGATAAATGATTTAGAGAAATATGGGGGTGTGATATCTTTAACTTCTGATATGTGGGAAGGTATTAATAAGAGATGTTATATTGCTGCAACTGCACACTATATAGACCCACTTTGGGTTATGCATAAAAAAATTATTGCTTTTAAAATTGTTGAGTACCCACACAACGCCCAACTATATTTAATGCTATCGTAAATATAGTTAAAGAGTATAAATGCTAGAGCAAAATTCGTTCTTTTACTTTCGACAATGCTA
>CM032641.1:22255035-22275620 GCA_019097785.1 Fraxinus excelsior
GGTATATTTTGATGTACATAATCATCCATCATATAAGATTTAAATTTATCCCACAGTAATTTTGGATTATTAGGATTGCACAGTGTAAGAAGTGTAGCAAGAAACCGTCTTAAAGAACAAGGCATTTCGTAAATAATAGCTTCGGATAGACATTCTTCACAACGATTGTCTCCACTTAATAAACCATGTAAAAGTGCTACTTCTCGAAATGTATTAACAATTGTTCCATTGAAACTTCTTATATTATCAAATGATGTTGGCCCTCTAATATGGTTAAGAAGAATGCGAAGGAAATATCGTTCCCCCTCAGATGGATTCGCTGAGACAATTCGTCCTATAACAATTTGTTTCCTTCTGGGAGTCCAAATTTTGTTATTTGTATTCCATACAAAATATGTTGGGATGTCTCGATACAAAAGCGTTTGAGCAAATTCGTTTGCTTGATTCAATCGAAAAAATTCAGTTAACATTGTTCTCTTTCTATTTTCATTCTCAACAATAGTAGATAAATTATCCGTATTTTTGTATGTAACCTGTTGATGATCTTCGATATGAAGTTGTAAAGAATAAACAATTGGATAGATTTCTGACAAATTGAATGAAAAAATCCTCCACATAGCCTCAGGTGGAGATATCCATCTAGCAGATTGATAAGCTGATATTTCATCAATATCTTTTTCTTTTTCATTTTTGCTAACGAAAAAATTAATACGATCATGTCCTTTGTATACATATTTGTACAAATATTTTACAATTTTAATAGAAGAACATATTTCAATATTGATATGACAGTCAAATTTTGCACTTAAATAAAGATTATATGGTACAACTCATTGATTGTATAACATTTGATCTCTAACTTTAATACTAATACCATTATTACGTCGTCTATACAATGGGTATGAATTATCTCCAAATATAGTACTATTACAATAATCTCTCAGATATTTATTCTTACAACCACTATTTGTCACCATGCATACATTTTTGTGATTAAGATTTCCACAAGGGCCATGCATATTATGCTTTACAATAACTGAATAAAGATGAGGGTACTTATTTTTATAAGGAATTTCACAAGAGACTATCCTGTCAACTTGTTGAGTAGAATAAATCTTATGATCACGGTTAAAAATATTAATAGATGTACGTGAGTAAGCCATCTTTTTTGAAATTCAATCATATATATATGAGCAACAACATGACCAAAAATATTATTTTTGTACAAATTATTTTTAAGCTCTTCCAATTTTACTCTAAATACACGTACAATTAAATCTGGTCGATTTTAAATCTCATTATTATGTTTCAATTCTTGCTTAATTTTTTGCCAATTCGGATTACATGTTATAGTTAAGAATATATCTGGTTTTCCATAACGTTGAACAAGAGCCATAGCATCTAAGTATCTCCTCAGCATATCTCTAGGTCCACAAGTAAACGATTGTGGTAAAATAAATTTCTTTCCAATTTTGTATCCTCTTGTTTCTCCGTTTTCGACACTATCTACAATACCTTGATAAAGTTCAGCACGAATTTGTTTTTGGTTATTACGAAAGTAATCTAATCTGGCTGTTTCAATTTTAACATACATGTCTACAACATATTGCTGAAAAAGTCTACCGTGTGAAGCAACACGAACTTACCAGTAGGCCTAATTTGTAGCTTGTATGCATAATATTCACGACATGAAATTTGAGACGGTTTCTTCATTTTCTGAAGCACTGCATGAGGAAAAATGAAACAATTTTTATTTGTAACTAAAACATCTATATTTGTAAAATTAGATAGAAAACATATGAGAAAGTATATGAGCAAACCTTCAGCTTCTTTTTCAATCATTTGAACGGCAGAATCTATTGTTTGAGGAACAGTAACATGATCAACCAAAATCTCAGGTTGAGAAGATGTGGGTTTATATCTTCGAATGCCCTCATGCCAGCCAGATTCACCAAATGGAAAAAGTAAAGGATATTGTAAAGGATCATAACAACCATAATAATAATGAATCCTATACGAATCACTAGAATGACCATATATAGTAATATCACGAATATGATTATTTGCATTCTCATCATCATCAACCCATACAGCAGCTACTTGAGACGCTGAAGGAGTATTGAAAACTCTTTGATCGAGTCCGGGGTGACATCTTATTTGTATTCGATGGTCAGACAAATTCGTTATATTACTTAAAGACCTAAAGAATCTACTATATGGATTTTCTTTTAAGATCTCAATGAGACGAATTAAAGTAGATTCCTCAAAATTTGCAGAAGTTTTGATACGATTAGGTATTTCATTATCTGTATCATAAAAAGATAATTGCATATAATTTGGTGTATTATTTTCTGGCATAAGTTGATTTATATAATGATATATCTGTCCCTGAACTCTGAATGTGTAAATACCTCGGTATGCTTTAAAGAGCTCCTTGTCGTACTTCACGCCAAATGAAGTGAATGCGAAGTGGTTATTATACCCGCGTGAAAGTTTTTTGAATGCCATACATATATTTTTAGAAATAAATAAATTGTACAATTCATTGGTGAATCAGGCATACAAAGTTTTACTTTTCCATCACAACAACAAAAACCTTTTGTTTCTCTATGAAATTTTTGTGCTCCGCAATACTTACAATAGTTGCATGTTGGTAACACATATGCAGTAGTTGGTATATTCAAAAGGTTAAAATTTTCACATAATTCAAAAACATTAGTTGATTCTTCATTCGAAGTGGAACCCTCAGAATAAGAATGTATTATAGACTCATGCACATAAGCAACATCAGAATTATTATTTTGAGATAACATAGGATCATTTATCCTTTTACGATGATCAATACTTATGGTTTGAACTCGATTCCTCCTATCCGCTTGCCTTCGATTTTGTTGTTGGCGAATGAAAGCATTATATGATTTACATGTGCTTTCGGAAATACTTTCAAGATTAGTAAACTTAGGCTCTTCATTACCAGTTTGCAGAGAATTCATGATGCCAATAAATATATCACCTATTTGAATAATGGAAGAGAAAATATTATATTAGTCAAACAACTAACAAATACTAATAATAATAATAATAATAATAATACTAACAGTAGCAAAATGCGAAATAAAATTGATGAATAAAAGTCATAAAACTCTAGTATATAATATTTGTATAAAATGCATAAATTTAAAGTCAAGTAACGAAATTGTAAAATTTAATTCAATAGTAATTAATATTGAAATCGCTAACTCAAATATTGATGAAATGAAATCTGAATAAAATTAAAAATATTTTTTATATGCTATTATCAACAAATAAAGAATAATTAAACATGATCGAATAAAATTAAATTTTTAGAAGAGAAGAAATTATTACCTTTTCACCCGAGCAAAACGAAGAGAAGAAAATTCAAGAGATGGATAACAGTCAGACCTTGCACAATTTTAACGAACAAAAATAAGATTAAAGTAAAAATATCTACAAAAAGTTGGAGCCAATTTTTTGTCTACTAATGAGAATAGTAAAGTCTATCTCATTACCTCAGTAACAATAAGAAAATACGTATGAGAGTTTTAATTAAAGTTGAAAATTGTAATTTTTTTAATTTGACAATGATATCTTACAACAAAATAAAAATAAAAATGGGAACAATTCAATATTGATAGAATCATAAATGACTAAAGATATGATAAGTAAAGAAAATTATAAATTGAATATAAATAAATAAATAATCGAAATATATGAAGTATAAATTGAATAAATTACATATTTATTTATTGAATTGACAAGCGGTGCCTCTCGTGGGGGGTTCGGGGGGCAACGCACCCGACAGGGATCGACTTGCCTGGTCAGGTCGCGGGGGTCGAGGGGGCAACGCCCCCAACGGGGATCGACTTGACCGGTCAGGTCGCGGGGGTTGAGGGGGCAGCGCTCCTCGTGGGGGATTGGGGGCAACAGCCCCGAAAGGATTTTTTATTTTTATGTATGTATGGAATTGAATATTTTCTAATAATTTTGAAGTAAATTATTTATAAATGAAATTTTATTTAAAGTCTATGCAAAGTGCAAATTAGTAGAACTATTTTTTGCAAAAAAATGAAAATTTTGAATTTATTATATGTATATGTATGGAATGAAGTAAAAAATATATATATTAAAAAGAAAAGAAAGAATTGAAGGAAAAAAAAAATATATAGAGGGACTCCCCGTGCGCGCACGGGGAGTCTCCCGTTCATGCTATCTCCCCGTGCGCGCACGGGGAGTCCATTTCTCCCCGTTCGCGCACGGGGAGTTAGAAATTTTATTTAATTTTTTTTTATAACATAGAGGTGTTAAAAAATATTCTTTTCCTTAATAATAAAAAAAAACTCGTTTCTTTTGAAATATATTTTGATGTATTTTAAAAAACAAGGTTCGACTCCCCGTGTGCGCACGGGGAGTTGGTTTCTCCCCGTGCACGCACGGGGAGTCCATTTCTCCCTGTTCGAGTACGGGGAGTTTTTATTTAATTTTTTATTTATTTATAACACAAAAGTGTTCAAACAATATTCTTTTCCTTAATAATAAAAAAAAAGCTCGTTTGAAATACATTTTGATGTATTAAAAAAAAAGGTTGGACTCCCCGTGTGCGCACGGGGAGAAATTTACCGGTTCATTCCCATGAAATATAATCACAACAAAAATAATGACGAAAAACATAATAAAACTAAATAATGACGAACAAACAGAAAGCATGTTGCGGGGAAAAAAATATTGAAATGAAAGAGCAAAAATATAACAATGTTGCAAAAAAAACAAATATTTAATTTACCGATTCATTTTCAACAAATATAATCACAACAGAAATAATGAACTAAATAAATAAAGACGAAAAAACATAATAAAACTAAATAATAACGAACAAACAGAAAGCATGTTGCAGGGAAAAAAAGTACTGAAATGAAAGAGCAAAAATATAACAATGAAGCTAGATTTACCTTCAATGGATTGTTCTGCCAATTCACAACGCGAACTGCTAAGAGAATATTGGTTGTTTTTCTTTTGTATTTTAAATAAGAGAAACGTGAAACTGTGTACTTGGAAATATGTTTAGTGCAGTTGCATGTATATATATATATATATATAGAACAGGAAGCGGCAAGATATATACAGTGAAGAAGTCGGTTTGCAGATATATATTCATACGAAGGCGGCAAAAAATTATTATTTTTTTTTATTTTCTGTGGTTGATTCTCATTGAAACGTGTTTACTGCATTTTCATGTATATCACTATATCTTAATATAGTGGAGTCGGCGTGCAGATATATATTTTTTTTGAGTCATCCCTGTTTTTTATTGACTAATACGCGTTTACTGCATTTTCATGTATATCACTATATCTTTTGATATAGTGGAGTCGGCGTGCAGATAAATTTTTTTTTTGATTCATCCGTGTTTTTTATTGACTAAATAATAACAATAATGAATAGTACAAAACCCGTTTCAAACCAATTTCTGTGTGAAAACGGCTGTGACAAAATGAAACAGTGATTCTTGGATTCTCTCTTTTAAGAGAAGGAGTGAAAATGAAGTGAAGATTGTAGTTTTATCGATCATTTTAAACAGCCTATATTTTGCTGACTCTATAACTTGCAAGGGGAATGTACATTATCTTTTACATTGTGTCATATGACAACACACTTTACACAACATTGGACAGTTTAAACTTTTGACAGTTTTTTCACCCGCTCAACATTTGTCAATACTTGTCATGCCAATATTAAAGTCGATCAAAGAGTGTACATGTGACATTTTCCTAAATTAATTTGATGAATGGATTATTGTATTATCTTACTATTTGGAACTTATATTAATGGGTGGGGGAATGCAGATCAAGGCTGCCTTAAATAGAATTTACTTAATTACCCACAATTTTATATAAATTCTTAAAACATTTTTTTCTGAATGCACCACAATTTCTGCTTCTCCTTCAGGCTTCAACTGACTCCTTTGCGCCACGTTCATCTTCTCCCTCGACATTTTTACGAAGAAGAAGATAGAGGAATGACAAATGGGAAATTTGCAAAAGGAGAAAACCATATTTGAATAAATCTTTTCTATATGACTCCTATGCCAGGTTTTGCTTCAAAAATAATTCTAAGATCTTCTTGAAAAACCCCTTCAAGCAAATTAAAGTAGAGACGGGTCACGGGATGGGGCGGAACGAGGATGCCTCGCCCCAAGCGGGTTGGCAGGGAGGGCAGGGAAGGCCGCCCCGTCACGGGTCACGGGACGGGGCAGGACGAGGGTGCCCCGCCCCGTGAAGAAAGATGGAATTTACTACTGTCATTTAGCATTTTGAATTTTCATTTTTTTGACATTGGAAATAGAATTTAACACTTGTACTATTTTCTATTTAGTTTATGGTTTCTTTATCCTTTCTTCATCATTTTGTTACTGTACTTGTGTCTACACATGTACATTTGTAAAAAAAAAATTAATTCAGTTGTTTTCCAATGCTTCGAGACAACGCATGCTCTGCCTATTTGGATCCCATTTGTTATTTTTGATGTGCGTCAATTTTCTGGATATTGTCTCATTTGTGCATTATTATATTTTCAAAAAAGTGAAGGAAAGTGACGGAGCGGAAGATTATAGGAAAAATGAAAATACACACAAAGTGAGAGAAAACTCACGAAAATTTTATTCAACTCAATAATGATCTGCCTCGAAGGGCTTACAAGACTTTAAATAGTAAAACCCTAGCAAAATTCGGAAAATAAATAAAAAAAATAAAAAAAACTATATTTTTCCATAAATGGAAAAATTCGAGCTAACAACTTAAATGGAAACTCCTACGATTCAAGACACAACTGGAATATGAATCCGAATTTTATTAAATGAGATATTACCAAAATAAAAATTACCATAAACGGCAAAAACGTTTAATCGAGGGCCTAAATGATGGAATCTGCCCAAAATCCGACGTACGTCGTGGCTGGAGGTTATGAGTTGTGATCGTTGACCCGTTTTCAACCGAATTAGGTTAGTAATTCGCCAAAAACGAACAAACTCGAAGTTATCATGAAATCATTTTTTTCTTTTGCGATCCCACTTCATCACGACCTCTAATTTCTTATGCACTTCATCAGAAAGGAGCAAAAAATCAAGTAACATGAATTACGACATGGCATTCTCAGATGAAAAAATTACATTAATTTTGTTGCTCGAGCAATTTTCAACTCAGCCACTTTTTGCCCAAATTAAAAAATAAGTGAACCTGATTTAAGTACTTAAAAATGAATCATTGATGTAATAATTCTGGAAGTAAAACTGGAGTAAACACAGTGGAATGTTGGTATTGAATGTATAGAGATTGAGTTGTATTAGTTATATCTTTATGTATATACATAATGCATGAGAATATGCATAATATAAGTCATCGAAGCCTTCGAACATACCCCGTGAAGAATAAAAAAATTAAAATACAGATTACAAAAAAAATTAGTTAATTGAAAAAAAAATAAAAAATAAAATAAACGGGGCAAGAAACGGGACAACCATGCGCCCCGACACCCCCCCCCCCCGCCCCGTCCAAGGCGGGGCGGGGGAGTGGCTGGACGAGGGTGCCCCGCCCCGTTGCCATCCCTAAATTAAAGGAATTATTCATTACGCTAAGCAGCGGGACTTGTGTTGAGCAAGCAGAATCATGTGCTTTCTTTTAAACGGTTGTCAATAGCCAACTACAGACTGTAAAACAATTCAATTTGATTTAAAAGTCAGAAAGAAAAGTATTAGCAGTAACAAATCTTGACATTATGGAGATTTATACAAAAAATATATGATGGAGGAAAGCAAGGAATCATTGAGACAAATTGATCAAGATGATTTATGATGATGTGCTTAATTTTAGGAATTGTTATTGATTTTTACATATTTTGTTTATTGAGTTGTACTATATATTGATGATTTCTCAATGAATTAAAAAAATAACTCTCATTTCTATCATTTCTAGAATTTCTTCTTGGTATCAGAGCAGGTTTCGAGCTTTCGCTTCCTACGAGCAGCCTAATGTCGCTTGTCCGGCCAACTTTTTCATTTTTTCTTTTCTTTAAAAAAAAAAAAACTCTCATCATCATCAATGCTTCTAGCTAAATCATCATAATTTCACTTTTCTACCCATAACAATTTGATTCTCACTCATCTCAAGTTATCTTCTACCATATATATCATTCAAAATCCAGACAATATAAATCAATATCTTACTCGCACCAAATTCAAACAGCACAACAACAACAAAAAATTCATACCAAAAATCAATATATGAATCCATTACCTATCAAAAGTCAGAATCATTGGAACATTCTCTGAACAAACTTTCAGAGACACAACCCATGCAATATGGGATACACAAGATTCGCAAAAAAAAAAAAAAAAACGAATTCACACCATCACAACATGTGACATATCTTCACAATGATGAAGATTTAAATAACAAACTTTGCCTCCAACCCCGGCAAAGTTTGAAGGAGGGTATTAGTAGTAACAAATCTTGACATTATGGAGATTTACACAAAAAATATATGATGGAGGAAAGCAAGGAATCATTGAGACAAATTGATCAAGATGATTTATGATGATGTACTTAATTTTAGGAATTGTTATTCATTTTTACATATTTAGTTTATTGAGTTGTACTGTATATTGATGGTTTCTCAATGAATAAAAAAAATAACTCCCATTTCTATCATCTCTAGAATTTCTTCTAAAAAGGCAGGAATTCTGAACAAGAACCCACCCAAAATACAGAGATTTCTATGGATACATTTCTGTATGGTGAGTTCTAACAAGAACTCATTTTGAAATTGATAGTTTTTGTGACATTGACGCAAACCCTTTTCTGATCTTTCTGTTTTTCTTCTTGTTAGAAATGGTTTTCAGGAAAGTAGTGGGTTTGATGATGGGGTGTTTGGGATTGTCAAAGCAGCCTACAAGACCCGCCCCTTGTGCTGAAAATAGTGAATATCTGCAAATTGACCAAATAATTTGTAATTCCCCAAGGATCAGACTGAGCGATGGAAGATTTTTGGCGTACAGGGAGAGAGGTGTCCCCAAGAACAAGTCCAACTATAGAGTTATTGTTGTTCATGGCTTTGGCAGCTCCAAAGAAATGAACTTTATGGCAACCCAAATATACAAACTTTACCCTTTCTTCTGGATATTGACTTTGTTTTGATCTGAAGTATTTCGATTTTGTAGACCATCTTTATTAGTTAGTCTTGATACTCAATTTGACAATTTTAGGCATACTTGTTGTGATCCAAAATGTGTTGAATCTGAAATCAACTTGCTTTCAAGAATGGAGTACGAAGATACCATTGTATTGGTGAAAGAATTATTGATAATAAAATCCCATATGTTTATGAGTACACCACAAGAACCCCCCCCCCCCCCCCCCCCCCCCTTTTTTTTTTTCATTTTTAGTTTTTACTGGATTAAGGGTATATTTGTAAAAATATTGTGGTGTATTTATTAAATATGTATTTTAGTTGTGGTGTAACTAGTAAATTTTGTTGTGGTAATATAATTAATTACCCTTTGAAAAACAGTAGTAATCCAAGTCTATAAAATGATTTTGATATTACTAATGTTAAGGATTCAGATAAAGAAAGTTTAAGGGAAAACTTTTACTAGTGTTGATAGAGCACTAGGATCCTATTTATATAACAATCAAGATTGAGAATTTGAAGATAATCGCTTATATCTGATGACATTCGTGTTGAGTTGGAACAAATCCGAGAACTCCCTATCCTGGAATTTTTTCTTTAAATCGAAGCTCAAACAGCTTTGTGCGATTTTAACAAACTCCTTCTCAGGTAGAGGTACAAAACATTTACTCCTGACTGTTTTGAACCTTTGAAGGAAACCTTCTGCCCATTCGTTGGACATTTGACGTAAATTCGCCAAATCGGCCAAACTGACTTCAGACTCAATTTTATAAAATTGAGTATGGAATAACTGCTCCATTTGTTGCCATGTTTGAACGGAATTTGCTGGCAGATTAATGAACCAGGAAAAAGCTACTTCCGTTAACGAACTAGGAAACAACCTCAACTTATGATAATCATTCACTTCACCACTTTGCAGCGTGAATCACCCTACATGCTCTAGGGTAGACACTTCTCCCAAACCAGTGAATAATGAAAATCCTGGCACTTTGTACCCCCTAGACCATGGATATGCTTGGTCTATCCAATCAGGATATGGTTTTGTGTAGGTCGATCTAATGACAGGACGTACTCCAACAACCATTTGATCCTGCACAATTTCCATTATTTGATTCCTCAACATAACATTAGGATCATACGGAATCCCTACGGGTTGATTTACTGGTTGATTTACGTGAGGCCTGACAATTGGCCCTTGGTTGGCGGCAAAAGTGCCATTATTTGGGCCATTATGGCCATTGACTTGAGTATTTAACCCATCATTAGCACGTAGGGTGTTTTGTCCATTGTTCTGCCATTATCTCTCATGCTTGAACTACTCCCCAGGTTTGTAATCATGTTATCACCATTCAAATTTGTCATTCTTACCCCTCTTGGTTTGAGGTAGATGGGCCGAAAGGTGGTTCTAAACTTTGACCTGATGAGTTCAAACTAGGGAAATTGTGTGGCGAAGTATGTCCTACTGTCGTCCTAGTTTGAAAGTGACTCCCTATGGGTGCTACAGGTTGACATATTTGGCCTACTAACTTGTTCATGATTTCGGTTAATGTACTAAGTTGTTTAGCCATATTGTCATAGTGTATGTTCCCATTTTGAACGAATTTTTCCGTATTATGAACATTTCGTAAGTTTACCTGTTCAACGACATCTTGCGTGAGTTCCCCAAGCAATGCACGCATGGTGCGATGACTCAACTATGTCATTGGCTCGTAATGACTGTGACTGCTCTGACTTTGTCCATCTGTTCGTGGAGAGTTTTGCTGCTCATCATATCATTCGATTACAGACTGAACTGCTCATTGACCCGCGGTTCCTTATCAGAACTTTTATGAGGCATAATGTTTCACTTTTTGTATCATCACTTACTAAACACCAATGGTCCCACTGGACGTGCCAAATTGTTTCGCGCGGTAACAATTAAAAAGGAAAATCAGACGATTGTGTAAGGAACAAACCTCTTGAGATAAAGTTCCAAAAAGGGGTATTTTTATTGGCGAAGATTTACAATCGGAGATGAACATAATGCCTCCAAGAGGCGCAAGAACACGAGTACTAAAAGAAAGAAATTAAAGTTACTAAGAAAATGAAATTACATATTCTCTGTTGAGAGTTTTTGATTCGGGGTCTTTTTTTCTGTCTCTTCTTCCTTTTATACTGCTATGATGGTTTTCTTCGTGGTAAACCGTTTGGAAACTGTTTGGCTAATCCATAACTACCCACTTCCCTTATGGTGGCTGAGCAATCGTGGAACTGCCATATCGAACTGCTGCCATCATGTTGCTGTTGTTCAACTGCTCCCAACTGGGCTCCTAGAATTGTGGATCGTGACGAAAATGCTCGATATCCGTTTCAATAACCGTCGTTCTGAGTAAATACAATGTCTAACGTGGCTACAATCTTGGGCGATTCGAAGGTCTGGGCGATAATAGACTCGTCGCTTTGGGCGACAGTAGGGTATTCCATTCGCACATATTCTGGGCGTCGTGTAGGCTTGGGTGATGCCATTACCAAACTAGCGGGCTTTTACTTCGCCAATACTCCAACTTGGGCCTTTGTCCTAATTTCTCTAATTGAGCTTTACTCCTTGAACCATTTTGATTGGACTGCACTTTTAGTGAGTCAACAATATGAAAATTATATTAGACATGAAAATTTCAAAAACTTGATGCATCAAAAAGTTTCATTAAAATTAAACCCAAGTTTGACAACTACTAAAATAAAATTCTTTTTTTTTCTTAAATTTATTTTTAATCATACATTCTCACAATAAAATATTTTACACGTTAATCCACAAAAAATTAAACTTTTTAACCACACATTCTTCAAAAGTTTACAATTTCAAAATTTATTTTCTCCAAGAAAAACTAAAAAAATTGTAATGATTGTCAAACAAGTGATAAGATACAACCCAATTGAAATATTGGGTCGTTCAAAATAATATGAGATAAAAAGAAATTGAGTATTCCAAACCAATACGTTCTCCGTGGTAAGCAAAAGGAATTTGTACCCAAAAATGATGAAGGTATTTATATGTATCTTATGTTTATTAAAAAATAATATAAATTGTAAAATAATGTTGAATAACATGATATTAAACTATTTGGATTCCACTATTTTACGTTGTTAGGATCTCCATACTAGTGTTACAATCATGTAATTGATGCTCTAGTGCGTGTAAATTATAATCCTCAGTATGTCATCACTTTGGGTGGAGCAGCGAGCAAAGAAAGCATTCCCGATTTTAGCAAAAGTAAACGTCTTTGCCATGGGCCTTTACAAAAATGTCTGAATGTACAATTTTTAAACTCTGCTATCTTCAAAGTCAAATGATTCATATAAATAGTCAAGACCTTGAACTTAGGACCTATTGTTACACATTTGTCTACATAGCAAACCACACGATTGACAACTAAGTAATATACTCCCTCCGTTCCATAAAAATAAATTAAGAAAATTTAGTTAATATAATTTAAATAATAAATTTTTCTATCATTTTTCCTAATATACCCCTACATTAATGTAACCAATATTCAAGGTAATTAAACTATTCTTAGTACTAAATATTGTTTAATGCATGAATCAAGGTAATTAGCATTTCAAAATCATCCAATACAATACAAATAAATAAATATCATGGAAGATGAAATATATTTATGAATTTTAATTTATTATTCCAACTACAATTGAATAATGAAGTGATTTATATTAGTGATAACAAAGCACATTAAATATGTGCATATTAGGAAACTAATATATTGACTACACTCTCAAATAAGAAACATGACTATAATTTGAAACATACAAAAAATGAAAATAAGACTATCTTTTATGGGACATAGGGAGTATCACACAATAACCTGTTCTTTGAGAAGATGAGGCCATCTACCATTGTCTCAATAGCCTTCTATTTCGATGTGTTGAGAGTGCAACCGAATCCCTCATTGACAATAACCTCCGTGATGTTAATCTATGCAAACTTATCAGTTCTCCTATCCAAGGAGATCAGCAGGGACCCAATCCTTAGCCACATTGGATGAACCCCTGAAGTTCAAGGCGATTAAGGTCCAAAGCCTAGTCGCTTTTCTTCTCTATTCATGTCACTACCTCACTCAATATACTTTATCTGCCGTTTCATTGACTTAATATCCAGTCTCCCTGCCTTGGTTCGGAGAGGCTTCAGTTTTGCACCTTCAACACATGCGTACCAAGTGCACATGTAAAGTCTCATCCAAATTCGAAGGTAACACTTGGTTACTAAATTCTAGTGCGCGAGTGACATGTATGTTGAAATGGACGGAACAAACATCACAACACAGATTTTGCCTAATCTGATACTTATCACAGAGCTGAGAGTGCGCAGATTTGAATTACTCTTTATCCATGGCAATGTGGGTTCACAGAGGAACAAATATGAAATAACAATATTCGGTTTACGCATCTCTTTTTTCTTCAATTCTTTCCAATCCAGGATCACATGAAAAAGATAAACATGCTATATAATTATAAAAGTGCTTATTTGGCAAGAATGTTGAATGATGCAAATCAAGCACGTGAATGTGGAAAAGCTTCTATTCCCTTTGCCCTTTTTAAAACACTTTCACATCCTCGGTTTGTTTTAAAAACAATTTTTTTGAAGAACTGGGCTCCTTATCTTTTTTATTAGTGGCTTACATCTTTTGTTAGCAACATCTACTCCAGTAAATTATAAAGATAATCGCCCTGTGGTCAGTAGTTAACTTGTACACAATCCATTCCCCATCCTAATTTTGCTCATTCACCCTAGAGCTTATCCACCAATACTGAACCATGAAAAACCAATTACTGTCATCTCTGCTGCATAATATGCACACAAATGTTGGCAATGGCATGTACAGCATTTACAATCACCGACCCAGAAGCCAGAGATCTTCAACTTGGGTTGCAGTCTGAACAATTTGGTATGATATATCTTCAAAATCAACCATTTTTCATTGAATGACTTATTTTTGAACTAAGGATTTATTTTAGATTCGTTCTTCTATTTACTTTCTTTGTGAATTATGATTTGGTCTAATTTTTTTTCTCATCACTCACAAGATACAATACAAAAGATACTTGTTCGACAATAAAATTGTTTGGCAATAAAATTCGAATCAGGTCACCAGTATTTTAAGGCGTCATGTGCTTATTCCGAACTCCCCTCCACCCACCGTATTCATTGACTCTACGTTATCTATGAAACATCTTTTAATCAAGAAAGCATATCGCAAAGAAAGACTATCGCACAATTCCCACTCATGGCCGATGCAGATCCAGATCTTTCATATAGCATCTCAATATATTTGATAATTTTTCAAATTTCATCAATTGGTTCTTAAAAACTCTTACAACTATCTCACCGATTTTGTTTCATATCAAATTGTTTGCAGCAGTGAATCCAAATGCCACTAGACCAGATATGGAAGGCAATCAACATGAACATTACAGAAAACCAGACATGGAAGGCAATCAACATGAGCATTATAGAGTGCACAATGTATTTCATGAAATAAAAGGGACTTATCAACGGTCAGATCTCGCTAGGCATCCAAAAAATTCAAAGAGTGGCTCCAATTCCTTAACAGCAACCCTTTTCACTTTCTTTTTCCAGTTGCCCCGAGCAAGCTGTATGATTGTTTACTACAAGTATCTATTACAGCCTTGTAATTGAGTTATACACAAACATGTCTTTGAGTATCCTTCCAGCTATATGTAGCAAATAATGAAATCTTGATCAATATTTCTGGGAGCCTATATCTACATGTCAATATAGTATTCAGGAATGAATTATATTTTTCCAGTTCGGTTTTTGCACCATAACAAGATATTATATATCAAGTTAGTTTATTAATATTTACTGAACGAATTTAATAGTTTTACAAGTTATAACATTATCAAGTATCATGATAAGTTGAATTGAAATTCCATTTTCTATTCTTCAAGAGAAGATTTTCCTAATCCACAAGTAGAATAGGAGAAATTTGAACATTTTGCAAAGCTTAATCCAAGGCACACCCAAAACAGCTTAATTGATTTGCCTAGTCCACCATAATTATTAGCTTAAGGAATCAGAGCAAACCCAAGCTGATAAGTGATAAGTATTTGTGACCTTAATGAGTTCCAGAAGCATATTACCAGCTCTAGGGAATGTTATTTGATGCACATCTACTTATTAGGTCAATGATTCTGCACTTTGTTCTTCCATCCTTTAAATCTGAATAGTTGATTTCTAATGTTTCTAGAACTTCAGGGCACAGGCTATGCTTTATTGGTTAACTTGGAAATAAAAACAAGCATAAAAGTTATATCTCCCAGAAAGTAACAAATATAGAGAACAAATTCCAAGAGAAAAATAATGCAAAATGTAAAAAAACCAAAAATTCCAAATTTATTGAACTGCAGATGTGCAGTGAAAATATTACACAGACATTACTAACTACAGATTGGTGGTATGACCAAATCTAAATAACAAAATACATGAAGTAGAAGCAGGAGGATAGCATCAGTTTGAATTTAAACAAAATAAAATCAAAAGGATCTGAGCAACTATGAAGACTTTCATCATACCTTTACAACAACAATTGAAACTTAAATGCACCAGGGCCGGTAGCTCGACAATTTGACAATGATTCTCTCCACATCTTTCCCAGTCCTGTCAAATTCTGTATTGGGAACACTCGTAATACAATTACGGATGACCATATCTTTCCATGCGGAAAATAGACCTCGGGCTATAAAAGTTGGGCTGCTTGATGTTTTTCAACTTCTTCAGATTTGATGATGCATATGCCATAGCTTGACGAGGCACGCGCCTACATCCAGATAGATCAATATACTCAAGGTCCCGGCATCCTTCAGAGAGCAGAACAAGTCCTCTGCCTGTCAACTTGGAAAACTGGAGTTCAAGTTGCAGAAGATGCGGCATAAATTTTCCAATGGCAGCAACTTCTGAATCTCCATCATGAGGATAGGCACTTAGATACTCATTCGGAACGATTCCGACATGCTGTGAAGGATCCACCCAATTCATCAGATTCCGCCTAAGAATATGCAAGTTAGGACAATGTGATCCAATGGTTGCCAAAGACTTGTGAGATATTTGATAACAGTAGCTGACATCGAGCTCCTTAAGCTTGGGACACCCAGAAGCTATTTCAGCCATGCTTACATCAGAGACACGAGGACAGCTCTTGATAGAGAGAACTTGAATATCTGGACACCTGCAAGAGCTATGCGATCATATATTATAACATGCAAAGAAAATTGTTGGATGCATTAAACTAGAGTTAGAATGGAGATATTAAGAATTGGCTGGAATGCAGTTTTTTTATTTTTTATTTTTGGTTTTCATATAACTCCCTTATATTTTTGGTTATTGGGAAATACTCAAATTCGGTAACAGAATGAAAATGCAAATAATCAACAAAACAGGAACCACAGTATGAGTTTTTAACAGGGAAAACATGTTTCATCACATTGTTAACATGAGCTTAACCCATCGTTTACACTGTACACGGTTGTGTATAGTTCCTATGGAGAGATGCTCTCTGCACAATTTATAGAAAAATCATGAGTTAATTACACTCGTTACTTAAGACAACTCACTATAAATTGTAAAATGTCAACCTGCATGGGGTTGGATACTTACCTTAGTGACCTGATTGAGTAAGACATGGAATTTGACATGCTAGTGTGTTCCTTGATATGGAATACATTAGACAAGATCTAGAAAGAAATGAAATAGTCATATTCCCAAACCCCAAGCCAAGCCTGACAAACCCTGGAACCCCCTGCAAGTTTTTTGAAATTCAGAAATTATTTTCAGATTTGAAGTATCAATTCTTTCACCTTATATGTTAATTTTGATAGCTTCTGCAATTCCATGGATTTACGAATGATATATGATCTCACTGTAAGCTCTCAATTCCAACAAGATCTGTTGTATGGTTCGAAGAAATACATTTCCTATTGAACAATAACAACTTGAATAATGTGAACTTGTTTCTCTTGAAAATCTTTGTGGCTTTCTCAATGGAAAAAGAAAGTCAAGAATTATATCAAATATTTCTTTCTAGTTTAATTAATAATGTTCACCACTTAAAAGACTTATTACTTTAAAGAAGATGAAATCATGGTCACAAGTACATGAAAAGGGTAGTGGAACAATCGTGACAGCATATTTTTGTTTTTGCAACTGTGCAGGTTACAGCTCGATTGAAGTTGATCCTTACCATATCCAAAAGATATAAAAAGGCAAAAATAAATCACTTGGTGCCCCGATACTCTCCTATTAGCAATTTTAAGCTTCAATCAACACCAAATATAATGAGAAATGATCATATATGAATGAAGCCTTGTAAATTAGTCAATGGCTGAAACCAATAAACTTTAACCATAATAAATATATAAAACACAAAGTCAAAGTCCAGTAAAATTATTTAGATAAAAAAAAAAAAAAAAAAAGGGAACCTTCTCAATAATCCACATAAATCAATTTGACCACTAATTAACTACAAATTTATAAACATCAAGAAAATAACAGCAGTAGTTTCGTATCAGGTCAAAAAGTTCCAACTCAACCCAAACCAGCAATGGAAATTAAAGGAACAAAGCACGAATAATAGAGCACACCAGGCAAACAAACAAAAATACCTTTGAGCAACCAAAGAGAGGGAGCGATCCGAGCAGTGTCTAACACGGATTTCGGTAAGGGACCCACCGCTCCATCCGACGACTGATCCAATCATGTTATCAATCCTGCTCTCGAACTCGGGAGTCCAGAATCTGGGTATATCAGTGACCGAGTCGAAGTGAGTCTCGAGATCGAACACGGAGTTGAGGCACGGATCTTTGCATACCTGCAGCCACTCCTTGCACACCCGCATTGCTCCCAGCCATCGGTCCTCCAAAGAGAGGCGCGATAGGATGTTGGTGAGGCATTCGCGAGTCAATTCGGCCCAGTCGTGAACGAGTTCTCCTGAATCGGCGATATTGCCTTGGTTCTCGTCCTCCATTGTAGATTTTGCACAGTGAATACAGTTGAATTGATTGATTTCCTTCGATGCTACGAGTATAAAAAACGTAATTGCGCGTTATATGACGATTATAGTATCCAATAATATGTGGTTTGGAGAGAGAGAAAAATTAGGTGGAAGTTGACTTTGTTTTTTTCTAATGTTCAGACTATTAAAGTAATTTATGCTTACGTAACCTCGGAAGACACAAAAAAACCTCGGAAGACACAAAAACGTGATAATATACAGACAGTGTTATCATGTTTGACATGTCCAATTTTGAAGATGTCAGATTGCGTATTTCGTATCTTCTAAAGTTGAATATCATGTTGGTGATACGTTAACAATTTTAATACTATATAACAAAAATTCAAAAAGCTAAGATAACAAGAAGTTGACAAGGCAATAACAAATTAGTATTAAGTCGACAATGCAGTACCATTTCAATTATAAACCATTATAAATACATTGAAAAAGATAGTGATTGCTAAATGATTAAAAAAAAAAAAAAAGTAGATTGATAAAGAATATGTTGTTAAAAAATTAGGAAATTTTTTGAATGTGTGTAGTATTATTTTATTAAAAAATGTGTTGTTGAAAAAAATATGTTTTAAAAATAATGGGAATCAAATGGGGACGAAATAAAGCCCATATTTGACAATCATTATCCAGTTTTTTTTAACCACACAACATATAATAAAATATTTTACACGTAAACTCAAAACTTTTCGTTACTTTTTAATTATATATTTTCTAAAAATTCGCTATTCAACACTTTGTTTTTGTCAAATAATAGCCACATGGCCAAAATATTGTATTAATTGGGAAAATTGCAATTATGTTACCAAACATTTCATTTAATAGCAGACTTTATCCAAACTTTTCATTTATGCCACCCCATGGTACTAAACCTTTTAAAAATTCACACTTGGAGTTCAGATGAATGGTTTCCATCTATTTGACTGTTTGTTTACCATTTAAAAAAAAAAAAAAAAAACTGACTAAATTTTAAAAGAGTAAAATAGTAACTTTATAATTTTAATATAAAATACATTATAATAATAATTAAACAAAAACAAAAACACAAAACCAAACTCAAAGTCTTCACCCATGCCACCCCACTCCAAAACCAAAGCCAAAACAAACAGTCGCCACTAACCGATCGTCACCACCATCACCATCGTCGACTTCGCGTGCCTCTTCCAAAAGAATCCTGAGATTCTCCACAATTTCCTACCAATTCCATCGCCATGGCCACCATTAATGGTTATTGCCGTCGCCCAAAAAACATATGGAAACTTCATATCTAATCAAATGTGATTTGCAAGAAGCGGGTGAGTAAGATGTCGTATAATGATGTCCGACAACAAATTTCCATGGCCTCTATAGAAACACCAGTTCCAGAAGTTCAAAGGGTGGTGATGCCACCATCCAAATTCCTAGGTCCGAAGGCCGAAAATGTTGAGCTACCGCGTGAAGTCCCGACCCCAGAACCTAAAAAAGTGGGGCATTCACCTGAGGTGAAAACTCAATCAGCTTCTTCATCTACTGATTACTTTGCTTTGGTTCATGTGGTTGAACTGGTGACGGCGCCGACAGACGGATCGATATATATATATATATACACACACACACTTGTCATTATCAATCATTTATGCAATTCTAGTATGCCCCATTTTTTGTTGGCGAAAACTCTAGCCAATCTGGAAAAAGTTTGTACCAACAAGGGGGAAAACGTCTACCATTCTTATCCAAATACATTGACGTTCTAGGAGGAATTGGTTGATATGGCCCCAACTTGACATAAGCTCGTCTGATTGCATCCCTATGTTCTACCAGAAAATTTAACATTGATTTGCGGAGTCCAGGATCACGTTCCATTGAAGATGAATCGAATTCCTCATTCTGATGGGAAGAATCCACAACGTATGGTTCTTGACCAATGTTATCTTCCGGAATAAGAGATTCAATATTAGATGTAGAAGCTTCCTCAAAAGTTCGTTTCTTGAAATATGATTCAATTTTCTTCATGCTGAAAATATTCCCAATAAACCAATGTTCAATAAATAACTATTCGTTTACCATAAATATCTTTATTCGTTTACTTACAAATATTTTTTTTTCAAAATTCTCGAGGCACTATATAATTGCCATCATTGTTCTCGAATCTCGAGGCACTTTATGTTATATGAATATAGGATGGGATGTTAACTCACCATTGTGTATTCAATAGCCAATTCTAAAACTGAACAAGATATTTGAAGATGTCGACTGCCCAGTCTGCCCTAATTGTCTACTGCCCTATTTCGTATCTTTAACATGAACAAGTTAACCAATTACCAATTAAGCAATAAA
>CM032641.1:22275630-22393356 GCA_019097785.1 Fraxinus excelsior
GTGGTTGAAAAAGAAGGAAAAGTTATTGATGTGATGGAAAATATTATTTTATTGAAGAATGTGTGGTTGAAAATGACTAGAAGAATGAAAATAAAAATTTTAATTGGTACCAAACAGGGGCTAAAAACGAAAAGTAATGTATTATTGACATAATTAAATACATATTAAAGAACGAAAAATAAGGTATTATTGAAATAATTGAATTACAGTAAGGATAGAGTCGTCCAAAAAATGATTCTCACTTGGTGTGATAGTTAATATACTATAGATATAGATTATAGATAAGCTAGATTTCTCGCGTGATTATGCTATGCATACGGTCCAAGGCTTTGAGAGTTTACGAGGTTTCCCTTTACAAGAGTTGGAGCTTGTTTTTCCTTTGAAATGTAATAAAGTATTAATCATAAAATTAAAAAGCTTAAAGTATTAATCAAACATTTACCTTTCGGCTAGTTGGGTTTAATCTGCCCATTAAAAAGACGGATTGAAACTTAGTTAGTTACTTGACTTTGAGAATTTTGAGATCTTAGACGATAAATTATTAGGAAGTTCCTATACATAATTTTTTACAAGCATATTTGACATCAAATATGATTGAATCAAACAGTTTCTCAAAAATATTATAATTATGGTACTCACTCATCATTTGATTTGTCTGAGAATCAATTTTCGTGTTCAATATATAAAAAATAAAGTTTTTTTTGGAAACTAGTAATGTATGGAGGTGGTGACTAATATTTATTATCCAAAATATCCTATATTTAAAAATAAAAATTCAAAAGTAGTAATAAATTAAAAGAAATTTTTGGTTTGGAGACAACGCCTACTTTATTTACACCATGAAATATCTAATGTAAAAAAAAAAAAAACCCCATAAATAAGAATTAATTTTAGGCTTTAAAATGACTTTTGAGGCACTCTTATACCTTTGAGTAGAGGTGGCAATTGAGCCGAGTGGCTCGTCGGCTCGCCTGCTCGGCTCGTACTGTTCACGCCCACGAGCCGCTCGGGCTCGTAAAAAAGAGCCCGAGCACGAGCCGAGCTCGCACTGTAGACGAGCCGGCTCGTCGGCTCGTCCAAGACAAGCCCACGAGCCGGCTCGTGGGTTTTATAAAAAAAAAAAAAAAATTTGACGAGCCACGAGCCGGGCGGCTCGTGGCTCGTTAATTGGACGAGCCACGAGCCGCTCGGCTCGTGGCTCGTCCACCAAAGAAAAAAAAAATTAAAAACTTAAATTCAGTGACCGTTCTGGTCACTGAATTTATTGACCAGAACGGTCACTGAATTTATTCAGTGACCGTTTTGGTCCCTGAAATTTTTTTCTTTTTTTTCCTCTATAAATACATACCTAAATCAAACTTTTTTTTCCACCAATATCAATCTATATTCTCTCATTCTCTACTCTATACAATTTACATTCTCAAATCTACATTTATTTATCAACAATATCAATATATCATTCATTCATTCATTCTATAATCATCTTCTACATTTCTATATTCAATTTCTATTATTCTTAACAAATGGATTCACGATCATTTGTTGAAAACTTGTTCGGTATGGAGAACGAAATACAAACACCTACCCAAAATCAATTTGGGAATGAATTTTTCGGTCTCAATGAATTACCAATTCCAGAAAATATTGAAGATTACGACGTTCATGAAGGTAATCGTCCAATTGATTTGGATGACGTTGACGTTGATCCTAGTGTTCCAATTGATTTGGAACAAAATGAAGAGCCTACGTCAAATATTCTCGATGCAAGAGGGAAAAGAAAGGGGAAGAACAAGGTAAAATGTTGGGACCATTTTAAATTGGTTCAAACCGGTCGTTTGGTCGATGGAATCCCCGAAACCAAAGCAGTATGTAAATACTGCCAACAACGACTGGCATGGCAAAGAGGCATTGGAACTACCCACCTCAATCGTCACTACAAAGCATGTGTGACCAAACATGGGTTTCTTCCAGCTAGTCAAACTCAACTACAGTTTGGTTCTCCAGGCGCCAGTGGTACTACGCCACTTTCTACATGGATGTATTCAGAGGAGGAAGCTCGAACGGGAATGGTGAAGTTTGTTGCCGCGTCTGAGTTGCCACTAGCAATAGCGGACAACCAACATTTCGTGAACTACGTCAAAACATATCTTCAGCCGAGGTACGTTGGGGTAAGTCGAAATACTCTCCGTGCTGATACAATTAAATATTTTCTTCATGCAAAACAACTATTGATAAATGATTTAGAGAAATATGGGGGTGTGATATCTTTAACTTCTGATATGTGGGAATATTAATAAGAGAGGTTACATTGCTGCAACTGCACACTATATAGACCCACTTTGGGTTATGCATAAAAAAATTATTGCTTTTAAAATTGTTGAGTACCCACACAACGCCCAAACTATATTTAATGCTATCATAAATATAGTTAAAGAGTATAAATGCGAGAGCAAAATTCGTTCTTTTACTTTCGACAATGCTACCGTAAATAAAGTTGTTATCGATAAATTGCATAGAGTACTTCAACCCGATTTTGGTGGTTATTTATTTCATATTCGATGTGTATGTCATATTTTTAATTTAGTAGTACAAGACGGTTTAAAACATGTTAAGGATGAAATTGACCGAATTAGGAGTGCACTTATATATATCACGATTACACCTAGTCGAAAACAAGCATTTGAAGAATTTTGTTCAGAAAATGGAATGACAAATACAAAAACATTTATTACTGACGTAGGCCATAGATGGAATTCCACTTACTTATTATTAAAATCATGTGAAGGTTTCGAACATTTAATTACTGAATTTTATAACAATAGGCATGTTAGAGATGAAGACGAAACTATTTTGAATGAAACCGATTGGAATATAGTTCTTAAAATAAAACATTTTTTGTCCACATTTTATGATTCTACAAATATATTGTCTGGCGTTTATTATCCTACAAGTTGTATGGTTCTTGAACGTCTTTAACGTCTTTATGCAATTGCTAAGACTTTTCGTCGATTTCAAAATGACCCCGATTTTCATGCAGTTATATATTCCATGGAATTAAAATTCCGAAAATATTGGGAAGAATTACCTATGTTATTTCCTTTAGCATGCGTCATGGACCCCCGATTTAATTTATCGGGTACTAAATTTGTAATTGATAAAATTTCAAATTATTTAACTTTTAGTACACCTATTACTTATAGGAATTTGGAAGAAACATTACGTGAAATGTACGAATTATATGCTTCACGAATGGGTACACATATTACTCGTGTACCTACATCTACTCCTCCCACTAATCCAACGGATGACGACGATGTAATTTTAGATTTATTCGAAAGCATGAACTCATATAGATTTAATTCATTTGCATATGCATGTGGTTCATCTGGTGGTAGTAGTAGTAGTTTGTCATCCACTGCATGTACTCAAACTTCGAGTAATAGTCCAAATGCGTTGCCATCTGAATTAATCGATTACTTTCGTCATACTTTGCCTACTAACAAAGAAGTTAAGAAAAATTCAGAAGAGGTAATTAAATTTTGGCGAGATAATGAACGTCGATGGCCAGTAGTTTCTGCAATGGCAAAAGATCTACTAACACCTCCTGTTAGCACTGTAGCTTCGGAGTCTGCTTTTAGTGCAGGGAAGAGGGTTCTCTCTGAGGTCAGGAGTCAACTCAAAGAAGATATTTTGGAAGCGTTAATGTGCGTGAAAGATTGGGAAGATGCTAGTTATCGAATTCAAGATAAATATGCCGAAATTGCCTGTAACCAAGTAAGTGATATTTAATTTCACCATAATTATCACAAAATTTAATTTTCATACATTTATAATATTTTTTAAAAAATTGTACACGTAACAAGTTGTTCGTGTACAATTTTTAACTCCGCCTACTAAAAATTGAAGTAGCCGGTCCCAAGCCCGGATAAAGGAGGAGGGTCTATCTTTATTTTTTTATTTATAAAAAATAAAAATGTTTTGAAAAATGTATATTTAAAAAATGGTTTATAAAATATGTTTATACTTTACATATATATTATTTTTAAGTTTAAGTATAAAATGGTAAACAAAAAATATATTACATTATTACTCAAGTAACTTAATAACTCAATAAAATAATTTTTGTTCTTATTTTTTTAAAAAATTATAAATTTTTTTGAAAATGTATATTTAAAAATTAATCACAAAATGTGTGTATATATATCTTTTACAATTAAACTAATGTCGGTATGTTATATGTATTATTATTATTATTATAAAAAAAAAAAACGAGCCGAGCCGAGCGCTCGGCTCGCCGCTCGGCTCGTTTGGGCGAGCTCGGGCACGAGCCGAGCTCGCCCAAAATCCCACGAGCCGAGCCGAAGCTCGGCTCGTGGGTAACGAGCCGAGCTCGTCTGCGAGCACGAGCCGAGCTCGGGGCATGGGCCGAGCCGGCTCGGCTCGGCCCATTGCCACCACTACCTTTGAGGCTGGAGATGGCAGTGGGGCGGGGGCCTGTCCTGCCACACTACTTCCCCTACCTTACACGGGGTGGGTAGGGTGTGGGGCGCGGCCTGCCCTTTATTTATTTATTTTCAAAAATTTTCATTTAAAATATAAATTCAAAATTTAAAAATCCAAATCAGATAATGCTCAAACTAACTACATCAATATTCAAAACAAGCACTAGAAACAAACAATGTCCAAAATTAAATATTTGCAAGTGAAATTACATTGTAACTATTTTTTTTATAATTTATAGTTATTTTTTTTTATTCTGCACGGGGCCCGCCCCGCCACAAGACCCGAGATGGGGTGACGATCCTTGTCTCGCCTCGCCAACCCGTCGGTGTAGATTTTTTCACCCCCATTAGAGACGGGACGGGAAGGGACATATTTTTTTGTCATTACTATTTGAAGCCCAAGACCACCTGCCCTGGGTTAGAAACAATCTTTCTCAATTCAAACTAGTTCACAAGTAAACCCATCATAATGAATAAGCCGTGTCTAGCAAGTCCAACTATCGATGCGGGCTGACCTAGGTGGACATGTTATTTAAAAAAAAAAAAATTAAAAGTTAAAAAGTAAATTAAGGATGATGTATTCAATTTAGACTTTTAAAGATATTTATAATTTTTTTTAAGTAAATAACTTTCATAGATTTTCATTTAAAGACTTTTGTATACTTTAGAGAATTCATTGAACTTTTAAAATACTTTCATTTTAGAAAAAAATCTTATATCACTACCAAATAAAAGAGACACTTTTGATATCACTGTTCACAATTTCGTTTTCACTAAATGACATCGTTTTGGCATAATCACTATCAAATAAAAGAGATACTTTTGATATCACTGTTCACAATTTCATCTTCACTAAACGACATCGTTTTGACATAAAACAAAAAAGAAGAAGATATTTTTACGTGCAACTCCATGCTCCACCATTTTTCTCTCGATGTCTCTCTCTCTCGCTCGCTTTCCCTTCTCATTTTCTCCGTCGGCACTCGACGAAAACCCTAAACTTCCTTCTTTTCCAGAGACAGACCCAACGTGCTAGGCTACGCCGGACTAAGCAGTTCACTTCGTCGTCGATAGCGTTGGTTCGTCTTCTTCACTGTTTTTTCCCTTTTTTTTCCTGTTTTGCAATTCGGCTGCGTTCCTTTTCGTTTTGACATTTAGTACTAGAACATTCTCCTCTTGCCAGGTATTTGCTTGTTTTAGGTATATCACTACCAAATGAAAGAGACACTTTTGATATCAGTGTTCACAATTTCGTCTTCACTAACGTTTCGGCATAAAACAAAAAGGAAGAAGATATTTTTACGCGCAACTCCATGTTCCACCATTTTTCTTTCGACATTTCTCTCTCTCTCTCTCTCTCTCTCTCTCGCACGCTTTCCCTTCTCATTTTCTCCATCGGCACTCGACGAAAACCCTAAACTCCCTTCTTTGCCAGAGACGGACCCAGCGTGCTGGGCTTTGCCGGACTGAGCAGTTCACTTCGTTGTCGGCAGCACTAGTTCGTCTTCTTCACTGTTTTTTTCCTGTTTTGCAATTCGGCTGCGTTCCTTTTCTTTTTGACATTTAGTACTAGAACCTTCTCCTCCCGCCAAGTATTTGCTTGTTTTGCTTATGTTTGGGTATATTTTTGAAATGACTTTTTTTCCCCAGGATTCTTGGCGTTTGGTTGATTGATTCCTGGTACGCTTCTCGTTCTCTCTCTAATTTTTTAGTTTTATCTCTCTTTTGGGTGTTGAATTATTGTGATTAATTCTTTTTTAATCTGTAATTAAATCTTAATTGAGGTTTAGCTTTAGCTTTTTTGGGTTTCAATCTATTTGAGTTCTTGGGTTTATTTGGTTTGTCATTTCTTAATTTTCATTTAACTGTAGAGGGTTTAAAAGCTTTTAATTTGATCAATCTGCGATTAGTTGATTTTATTAAAGATTTTAGCTTTTGGGTTGCATTCCTTTTGAATTCTTGAGTTCATTTGATTGATCAGTTCTTAACTTTTGATATTAAAATATCCATTCAAAGGAGGCCGAGATTTTTCAATTATCTTCTGCTATATATGTATGCAGCATCTGCCATGAACAAGAATTTGAAACCTCCAATAGTTTGGAAGCTCACTGTGCTTGTTCTGGAACTATCAAGGTATATATGCAAATTTCATCAACTCTTCGTAACTTCTCTTGCTTTTTTTTGTAACTTAATCACTTATTTTTTGTTTGTCTTTCTAGTTTGCACACAGAGACTGCATACAGAGACGGTGCAACGAAAAGATTAAACACAATTTGTGAAATTTGTTTACAGGTTTCACTTTATGTTCTTGATCATCAAGACCCCACACCCCCTCCCACCCCCCCCCCCCCCCCCCTCTTCTCTCTGGAAAAACTTATGTTGTTCTGTTCAATTTCTCTCTATATCTATCTATCTCCCTGCAGGCTGCAGTTTCCCCTGTTCAATAATTTTGGCAGAATAATTGAAATTCTTCAAAGTTCTTGGACATTTTTTTTTCTAATTCCTACTATTAGTCTTTTATTTGACTAAGCTTAAAAAATATAGTTATAGGTAAACTAAAAAAAAAAAATTAGTTTGACAAATTAGTAAAATAAGTAAAATTCTGACTCATATTTTTACCTAACAGCATGTTTTTTAATTTTTCAAAGTAACTTCATATTTTTTCTGAAGTATAACAATGGTAACAAAAACTTTTAATTTAAGCAAAAAATACTTGGTCTTTTCTTAGAAACTAAAATAGTCTCAATATGGGAATTTTCTATTTTGACGCTACGCAACTTTCTGTTAGCTCTATATTTTTTCCATTTTGCGGTTTTTTTCAAGGATTGGAGAACTGGATAATTTTGAATCCTTGAAACAGAAAGCGATAGTTTGTACTTTGTAGCTCTGTATTAGTTTTTATATAATTTTGTAACTGTTTGTATGGTACAGAAATTTGAACCTGGTTACAAGGCTCCATCCAAGAAGGCCAAGTTAGTTAACACAACAGTAACCATAATGTATTCCTTTCTGTTTTTCTCGTAAAAGTAACCATCGTTTTCAATAAACTAAAGATCGATGAAGCGAGTTTGGCAAAGTTAGTTTCAAGTAATTTCCCTGTATCAAATATGTTTGGCACGTTTACTTACAATATACGCCAAGATAAGCATATATCGTATGTTATACAAAACACAGTTAAGAAAAAGAGAGGCTTGACGTGTAAATCACGTTGTATGTTGGGTAATGTCAAAAGAGGAAGTTCAGAAATTCCAAGAAGAGAAACAGAAGAAGAAAATGCAGGTGTGCTTGAAACTGATGATGACTACTCCGAGGAATGCAATTCAGCTTCACATACAATGGAGCCACTTGCTGCAGATCAGTGGCTCTCACTGTAAGTTCTTTTATTCAATCTTTTTCAACCGTTGATTTCATATATTCCAAATGATATAAATTGCATTAAGTCAATGGGGAACTCACATAGTCATCTGGTCAATATGTATTCTTGGCAATTATTGGTATGACAAATGATAAAAGGAAAAACAATATGCTAATTCATTGTTAAAGTTCTTCAGCTGAATATACGAACTGAGGATGCATATTTAAGTTCACATAGTGTCTTCTGCATTGAGTTGTTTTAAATGGGAAGATAACAAAAGTATACAATTCGGATTTAACAGTTTATTATCATGCCCTTGTTTGACCACATTTTCTAAAACTCATTATCAGCCGTCTTCGGTTGTGGAAGAACTTTGAAATCCCTTCATCTAAGCTTATAATGTTACCGTATTTCTTGATTGTGTAAATTTTCTGTCAACAATTTCTTTTATCTGCTCAACTTGCTTCATATATTGAATATATCTTCTCTCTGTAGGTGGTAAATATTGTTTTAAGTTTATATTCCAATTATTACGTAGATGTTTTGTTTAAATCTAAGTCAAGTAAAATTCGATTGACTATGATCTAATTCAAATAATACTGCCACTTGTCTTTTATGTTTGCGGAGCATATTTTGCTATTAATCCGTTAGATGTAGTTAGCAGTCAATTAATGGTGAGGATTTTTGACGAAATGGATTTCAGATTGGGTGCTTAGTCAATAAGGGCTAACAGTTACTTTAATACTATTTTTTTTGATACGTAATTACTTTGATACTATTGGAACCAAAGAACATCAGCAGGCGTAAAATCTGAATGAAATGTGAGGAGAGACTGTTGTTGGCATATGTCCTTTTTCTTTTTAACCTTACATTGTAAGGTGTCTTGAATTACGTGATGATACCGGACCAAAAAAGATGAGGGAGTCCAATTTTTTTACTTTGGCTTGTTTCTTCCATTTACTTAGACATTTAAGTGGCACTAACTATTCTGATGTTTGCTCTTGATTTCTCAATTGATCTTGTGGAATTAGAATACTTGAACATTTCTAGAAGAGTTCAACTATAGGAAATATGCAAAAGGACGACGATTCTGGTGGTCCATCAAAGCCTAACGGTATTAGTGGTCGGCTGCCGTCGTAGAGGCTCAAATGAGGTTGGTTATATTTTTTTAGGCAATCTTATAGATGAATTTAAGTTATCTTATGGTGTTTAGATTTTCATGTATGGGAAGTCCCTACAGCAGGATGTTGCAGGTGGAAATTGCAGTATAAGAGCCAACAAAAGTGACAGTGAGTGGTGTTTCTGCGTTGTTCACCTCTTATAAGTTATGTTTTCTGCATTGTTCACCTCTTATAGGTTGTCTGCTGGTGTTTCTTGTTGGGTGATGTTGGTCTTTCAATCAGCACTGTAATATTTTTTGCAAGCATTTTGGTCTAAGATAACAAAGTCGCATAATAAGTTAGCTTAGAGCTGTCCTGTGAGTGGTTTAATTATTACAGAAAGTTTTAGTTATTTAAAAGTACCTTTCGGCTTTGCTACTCATTTGTAGGGAATGCAGGTGGCAATAGTAAAATAACTCATTAAAATGCTGAAATAATAATTATTTTGAGGAATGATGGCAACTTTATTTAAACTATTTTGCCGTAGTACTAGAGGTGTTAAGACGGACGGGCCGGCCAGACCCGTAAAAATCGGCCCGGATCGACCCTGGACCGCAAGTCGACCCGTGACCCGAGCGGGCGGTTCACGGGCCACAAAGTTGTGACTCACGGGTTTCGCGGGCTTAGACTTCACGGGCCGCGGTTAACCCCTGGCCTGTGAGGAAAATTAAAAAAAATATTGGAAAGAGTCGTTGAACGGAACCGACTCTTTCCAGCAGCAGCAGCAGCTAGCTGATGCAAGCAGCCTGCAGGAAGCAGGCAAGCATGCAGGCGCTTTTATTATTTTTTTAATCTTTTTTTGACTAATTGTATTTGTAACGGGTAATATCAAATATTTCATCTATAAATTCAATTCAAATATTTTTTAGTTCACTTCACTTTCGTTTTTCAAGTTTCAATTACAAATATTATCACCATCTCTATTATATTTCTTTCTTTTTACTACTAAACTCTTTAATACTATTATTTATATTATGGATTCTCACGATTTTTCGTCTCAAAATCATATTTTCAATGATAATTGCTCCCCAATAAATGTAGAAGATGATAATGTTGTAGAAGTTGGATCATCTCAAAATTCAAGGAAAAAAACAAATATCAGATGTGTGGCAAATTTTACAGTAAATGAAATGGATGAAAAAGCAGTATGCAATATCTGCAAAAAAGATTATGTTTGAAGATATGGTCAAGGCAATGACACGCTACAGAGACACAAAGAGAAACATATAAATGAAATAGGGCATTTGGATCCTAGACAAACTCAAATTACTAGTTTTACTAATGCTAGTGGATCAGTCACTTTTACTAATTTTGTTTATTCGCAGGAGCGAATGCAAGTTGGGATGTCCGAATTTTTAGCAGCTTGTGAGATGCCCTTCACATTTGCAGAAGATCAGTATTTTGAAGAGTTCCTACAAAAGTACATTCAACCTTTTTACATGAGCGTAAGTAGAAATACTGCTCGTTCTGATTCTATGAAATTATTTTATACAATAGCTGAGAATTTAAAAAATGAATTTAAAAAATTTGATGAAATTATGTGTTTCACGTCGATTGTTGGTCTGGACGAAATCATAATGGTTATGCTTGTGTTACAGCACATTTCATTGATAATAATTGGTTATTGCATAAGAGAATTATTGCTTTTCGTTTACTTGAATATCCACATAATGGTGTAAATTTGTGTGAAAATTTATTACAAGTTTTTAATGAATTTAGTGTGTTAAATAAACTATTTAGTGTTACCTTTGATAATGCAAGTGCTAATAATGCATGTATTGAACTTTTAATTAGGACGGTTAGACCCATATATGATTCTAAATTATTTCACATGCGTGTGTTTGTCATATACATAATTTAGTTGTGCAAGATGGTTTGAAATTAATAACACCACAAATAATTATAATTAGAGAATTTATTAATTATATTTCTTGTTCAGATTCTAGACAACAAGAATTTGTAAAAATCTTGGATTGAGAAGAAGAAAATTTGTTGATGATGTTCCTAATAGATGGAATTCAACATTTTTATTGTTAAAATAGTGTGTTGGCTATACTAATGCTATTAATGCATTTGTTAATTCAAAACAAAGTCAATTTTATATAACTGATTCGGACTGAGAAAAATCATTTAAAGTTATGAAATTTTTGAAACTTTTTTATAAGGCAACAAAAGTTAGTTTTGAAGTTTATTATCCAACTAGTAATCTTGTACTTTTACAATGAGTAGAAATTGCTGGACAATTTTCATCATTTAGAGACGATCCATTTTTCTTTCAAATTATTTACTCAATGGAGGAAAAGTTTAAAAATTATTATGAAAACATGCTACTAATTTTTCTAATGGCAGCTGTAATGGATCCTCGCATTAAGTTTTTTGGTGTTCATTGTGCTTTAGAATCACTTTATGATACATTAGCTTTTCACATAAATATTACAAATCGACAATTGGATACTTTTATTAATGAAATGTATAACGACTATTTTATTAAATATGGTAACAATGAAAATATTTCTTCTTCTACAAACTCTAGTACAACTTCAAAAGGCAAATCTTCTTTTTTCTTCATAATAGTTAAGAAACGTAATGTTCTTGGTTCTTCATCTACAACTTCAACTGCAAATTCAAATACCACACTTGCTGAATTAGAAAGATATTATCAATTTGATCATTATAGTTTAATACCTGAATAAGAAGTGGATAATTTAGATATTTTACAATTGTGGAAATTAAATGAGCGATCATATCCTGTATTATCTAAAATGGCACAAGATCTATTAACAGTTCCAGTCTCAATAGTGGCATTCGAGTTTGCTTTTAGTGCAGGTAACATGGTATTGGACGAAAGAAGATCTAGACTTAAAGAAGATATTTTGGAAGCTCTCATATGCGTGAAAGGTTGGATATTCGCGGATCGAAAGATACAAGATAAAATTATTAATGATATTGCTGAAAACTTCAAAAATCTTGCAATTCATGAAGATTGATTGGAAAATAAAAATATTAATTTTGAACTAAATTATAGTTAAGTAAGTGTCAACCTAGTTGAGATGTACTTAAATTATAAATTATAGTAAAAGTAGGTGTCAATCTAGTTGGGATGTATTTATGCTATAAATATTTGATAATAGTAATTAGACATGCATTTAGTTGTTATTTGTTTAAATTAAATTTAACTTTGCAAAGTTATAAATAATTCATGTAACATTACATTTGAATTCTATGTAAAAATTTCTTGATATAATTATGAATTTATCATTTTGTTCAATTCTTAGTTTACATTTAAAAAAATAAAAAAAATAAATAAATAAAAAATATATATATTTTTTATTTTATTTTTGAAAAAATTCTATATTTTTATAATTTTATTTATACAATCATACGGGCCAAATCGGAACGAACCGCGACCCGTGACCCGCATGGGTTCGACCCGGATGGGTCAGCGGGCAAGCCTGGATTGTAGTCCAAAATTGTAGGCCGGCCCGGAACCCGCAACGGACGGACTTTTTTTCACGCGAGCCGTTACCGGGCTCACATAATGGCGGGCCGACCCGAATTGACACCTCTACGCAGTGCCTTATTTAAGTAAATCTTCTTGTTTTCCATCGTAAGAGATCGATTTAAATTTTTAGAATATGCATTTAATGTGCACAATTTTTTATCTTTGTTACTATTAGAGGGAAAGTTGGATAAATAACAAGGTGATGGTTCGATGGGAAAATGTGGCCATGTTTTATAATTATGACTATAATTCTTATTCTTGTTTTTCTAAGTGGAGCATGCGGTATGCTTAAGACTATTCAATCTCCATCTTCAGAATTTTGTTGGGCGTATTTTCTATCTCGCAAAATGTGTGTTTTTGGTGCAGGCTATGGTTAAAACTGTTCAATTTCCTAAAGAGCTCATAAATCTCTTTTTAGTTTCAAACCTCCTCTAAGCCCAATAAATGTTTTACTCAATTATATTGATGTTGTAGAGAAATTGCAAAGCATCTTTCGCTTCCACCAGTGAAACTGCATTGGAGCATACTCGCTGAAGATGCAATAAAGGCTACTGTGAAAGATTACGAATCGAAGCGTGCAAAATCAAATGCCAGTGATGAGGCTGACCCTCTGAAGGAAGCTACTGATGCTTGAAGGTGTATTGGTGATGACTACTACCATGTGATTTATCATTGAAGACCTTTCTTCTTATTTTTCTTTATATACAATTACGAATGTGATAAAATATTGGATTGAACTTGGAATTTCTTTAAAAACCTTTCGTGTAATTGTCCTTCTCTCACCTCCTCCCTTTAATGTTTTCAGGAAGAATACAAGTATAGATTAGAGTTCCCCTGTATCATGAATTCAGTAACAGCATGTACGATAGAAAAATTAAGTAGCTGCTCGTTCGAAGGAAGGAAACTACATTACATCTCAGAACTGCAACACAAAGTGCAAACTCTGCAAACTGAGGCTACCACATTGTCAGCACAATTTACTATAGTACATGTTTTCACTAAAATTTCATCAGTATCAAATTATTTGATAGGCTAACCAATGCCTCGGATCAGAATGTTACAATTTGCAATCATTTTTCTAATGTTATAACATAAAATCAGTTTACTTTTCTGTTGGAAGGGAGATCAACTGACAAAAAGAATCAATTCATACAATTACTTGTGATTTATACCCCTACAAACATTACCTTACTTATAGTGAAAAAATACCTTAAACTCTACGCTATTAAGTACCCAACTACACTGTAGCACGTGCATACACTAGTATAAAGTTATGAGCCTATATATGTTTTTAATATTCATGCATATAGATCAACTTGTATATAAAAGATTTCATATAAAGTGCTTGTTTGAGTTTATTTTAATGAAGATATTACCCCCACAATTGGATAATAAGGAAAATATAGAGACGGCAAAAAAACTCATTCAACCTGATACTAGTGAGGTCCCGCACCGAATGGGATGGGTATTACCCATCTAATTGGGTAAATGGGGCGGCGACGGAGCAATTGTCACTATCCCGAAACTAGTACGAGGTAGGTTCGAGAAACATAGTTGTCGCCCCGTTATCCGTCTTGTTTAAAGTTAATTTAAATTTTAAGTTTTTTATCAAACAAAAATAATAGATTTAACATATTTTTAAATAGAACATAAGTCTTTTTTTAAAAAATCTTTAAAAAGTAATAATATTTATTAACTAAAAACATAAAAAAAAAAAAAAAAAAGTAAAATAGGACAATAAATGGAACAATGGACCTACCCCGCCTCACCCTAATCCTGCTCCGAACCTGTCATGTCCCACTTCAACATGGTACGTGAATGATGTAAGGTAGTAAAAATACCTAACGGGACAAGGGTGAGAATGATGACACGTCTCATACTTGACCCGTTGCCATCCATGGTGAAATAGTAGCTGTGAATGTTTGATTTAAATCAATTTTTTAATTTGACATCAAATTATAAGGAAATCAATGAAATGCAAACAAGCTAAGGCCTCAAAATTTCAAGGTGAGCCTTAAAATAAACAAGCAACCAATACATAAAAAAATAATTCCAATAATTTATAAAATCTTGATTTTAAAAAATGATTTGTTCATGGAAAATTTGGAGGAAACAATAAAAATAAGAGAGAAAAATCTAATAAAAACTTTCAATCACAAATTGATCTTATTTTCAGAGAAAAAGGAGAAAATGATGAAATACAAGAGAGAAAAAAAAATGAGATATTTAAAAGATGAATAAATTAATAATAATATATTAAAGAGAGAAAATATTAATTTTTGTATCACGACTCTAGGTTTTCTAAATTAAAAGAGGACATAAAAATATTAAAAAATATAGAAAATTATGGTTGCATATACATTTTTCTTTTTTCTTTTTTTTGTGAAATTTTTAAAAACTTGAGATGAATGGTACACACATTTTGAGATTTTCTATTTGTACTTCTATTAAAAGTTAGTACGTGGAGAATTTTATAAAAGTAATTGATATATTCAATACCCGTAACTTTTAAAGAAGTTTAAAAAGTCTTGATTCATTGCTCTACGACTTTAACAGATAAAAAAAAAAAATCTATATTGTACTCTCAAGAATTTTATAGAATTAAAAAGTCTTGATTGAATAAATTCGGGCTTTTGAATTTATAAAAACATTTAAAAGTCTATATTAAATACACAAAGAATTATTGAGTCATGTATACAACGACTTTTTCTTTCGAAAATATTATGATTTTTTGACAATAAAATTTTATTTATATTTTACATATCTTAAAATATCACTTTTATATTTTGCATAAGATGATGCCATCTGCCATTGTCTCAATAGCCTTATATTTCGATGTGTTGAGAGTGCAACCTAATCCCTCATTGACAATAACCCCCGCGATGATGTTAATCTATGCAAACTTATCAGTTCTCCTATCCAAGGAGATCAGCAGGGACCCAATCCTTAGCCACATTGGATGAACCCCTGAAGTTCAAGGCGATTAAGGTCCAAAGCCTAGTCGCTTTTCTTCTCTATTCGTGTCACTACCTCACTCAATATACTTTATCTGCCGTTTCATTGACTTAATATTTTCGATTGGCCATTTTTTAAACACTTTCACATCCTCGGTTTGTTTTTAAAAACAATTTTTTTGCAGAACTGGGCTCCTTATCTTTTTTATTAGTGGCTTACATCTTTTGTTAGCAACATCTAGTCCAGTAAATTATAAAGATAATCGCCCTGTGGTCAGTAGTTAACTTGTACATAATCCATTCCCCATCCTAATTTTGCTCATTCACCCTAGAGCTTATCCACCAATACTGAACCATGAAAAACCAATTACTGTCATCTCTGCTGCATAATATGCACACAAATGTTGGCAATGGCATGTACAGCATTTACAATCACCGACCCAGAAGCCAGAGATCTTCAACTTGGGTTGCAGTCTGAACAATTTGGTATGATATATCTTCAAAATCAACCATTTTTTATTGAATGACTTATTTTTGAACTAAGGATTTATTTTAGATTCGTTCTTCTATTTACTTTCTTTGTGAACTATGATTTGGTCTAATTTTTTTTCTCATCACTCACAAGATACAATACAAAAGATACTTGTTCGACAATAAAATTGTTTGGCAATAAAATTCGAATCAGGTCACCAGCATTTTAAGGCATCGCGTACTTATTCCGAACTCCCCTCCATCCTTGCCCACACCCACCGTATCCGTATTCATTGACTCTACGTTATCTATGAAACATCTTTTAATCAAGAAAGCATATCGCAAAGAAAGACTATCGCACAATTCCCACTCATGGCCCATGCAGATCCAGATCTTTCATATAGTATCTCAATATATTTGATAATTTTTCAAATTTCATCAATTGGTTCTTAAAAACTCTTACAACTATCTCACTGATTTTGTTTCATATCAAATTGTTTGCAGCAGTGAATCCAAATGCCACTAGACCAGATATGGAAGGCAATCAACATGAACTGATGAACATTACAGAAAACCAGACATGGAAGGCAATCAACATGAGCATCGTAGAGTGCACAATATATTTCATGAAAGACAAGGGACTTATCGAGGGTCAGATCTCACTAGGCATCCAAAAAATTCAAAGAGGGGCTCCAATTCATTAACAGAAACCCTTTTCACTTTCTTTTTCCAGTTGCCCCGAGCAAGCTGTATGATTGTTTACTACAAGTATCTATTACAGCCTTGTAATTGAGTTTTACACAAACATGTCTTTGAGTATCCTTCCAGCTATATGTAGCAAATAATGAAATCTTAATCAATATTTCTGGGATCCTATATCTACATGTCAATATAGTATTCAGGAATGAATTATATTTTTCCATTTCGGTTTTTGCACCATAACAAGATATTATATGTCAAGTTAGTTTATTAATATTTACTGAACAAATTTAATAGTTTTACAAGGTATAACATTATCAAGTATCATGACAAGTTGAATTGAAATTCTATTTTCTATTCTTCAAGAGAAGATTTTCCTAATCCATAAGTAGAATAGGAGAAATTTGAACATTTTGCAAAGCTTAATCCAAGGCACACCCAAAACAACTTAATTGATTTGCCTAGTCCACCATAATTATTAGCTTAAGGAATCAGAGCAAACCCAAGCTGATAAGCGATAAGTATTTGTAACCTTAATGAGTTCCAGAAGCATATTACCAGCTCTAGCAAATATAGAGAACAAATTCCAAGAGAAAAATAATGCAAAATGTAAAAAAACCAAAAATTCCAAATTTATTGAACTGCAGATGTGCAGTGAAAATATTACACAGACATTACTAACTACAGATTGGTGGTATGACCAAATCTAAATAACAAAATACGTGAAGTAGAAGCAGGAGTATAGCATCAGTTTGAATTTAAACAAAATAAAATCAAAAGGATCTGAGCAACTATGAAGACTTTCATCATACCTTTACAACAACAATTGAAACTTAAATGCACCAGGTCCGGTAGCTCGACAATTTGACAATGATTCTCTCCACATCTTTCCCAGTCCTGTCAAATTCTGTATTGGGAACACTCATAATACAATTACGGATGACCATATCTTTCCATGCGGAAAATAGACCTCGGGCTATAAAAGTAGGGCTGCTTGATGTTTTTCAACTTCTTCAGATTTGATGATGCATATGCCATAGCTTGACGAGGCACTTGCCTACATCCAGATAGATCAATATACTCAAGGTCCCGGCATCCTTCAGACAGCAGAACAAGTCCTTTGCCTGTCAACTTGGAAAACTGGAGTTCAAGTTGCAGAAGACGAGGCATAAATTTTCCAATGGCAGCAACTTCTGAATCTCCATCCTGAGGATAGGCACTTAGATACTCATTCGGAACGATTCCGACATGCTGTGAAGGATCCACCCAATTCATCAGATTCCGCCTAAGAATGTGCAAGTTAGGACAATGTGATCCAATGGTTGCCAAAGACTTGTGAGATATTCGATAACAGTAGCTGACATCGAGCTCCTTAAGCTTGGGACACCCAGAAGCTATTTCAGCCATGCTTACATCAGAGACACGAGGACAGCTCTTGATAGAGAGAACTTGAATATCTGGACACCTGCAAGAGCTATGCGATCATATATTATAACATGCAAAGAAAATTGTTGGATGCATTAAACTAGAGTTAGAATGGAGATATTAAGAATTGGCTGGAATGCAGCTTTTTTATTTTTGGTTTTCATATAACTCCCTTATATTTTTGGTTATTGGGAAATACTCAAATTCAGTAACAGAATGAAAATGCAAATAATCAACAAAACAGGAACCGCAGTATGAGTTTTTAACAGGGAAAACGTGTTTCATCACATTGTTAACATGAGCTTAACCCATCGTTTACACTGTACACGGTTGTGTATAGTTCCTATGGAGAGATGCTCTCTGCACAATTTATAGAAAAATCATGAGTTAATTACACTCGTTAACAGTCAATGGTGACTTAAGACAACTCACTATAAATTGTAAAATGTCAACCTCCATGGGGTTGGATACTTACCTTAGTGACCCGATTGAGTAAGACATGGAATTTGACATGCTAGTGTGTTCCTTGATATGGAATACATTAGACAAGATCTAGAACGAAATGAAATAGTCATATTCCCAAACCCCAAGCCAAGCCTGACAAAACCCTGGAACCCCCTGCAAGTTTCTTGAAATTCAGAAATTATTTCAGATTTGAAGTATCAGTTCTTTCACCTTCCATGTTAATTTTGATAGTTTCTGCAATTCCATGGATTCAATGTCAGCTCTCAATTCCAACAAAAACTGTTGTATGGTTCGAAGAAATACATTTCCTATTGAACAATAACAACTTGAATAATGTGAACTTGTTTCTCTTGAAAATCTTTGTGGCTTTCTCAATGGAAAAAGAAAGTCAAGAATTATATCAAATATTTCTTTCTAGTTTAATTAATAATGTTCACCACTTAAAAGACTTATTACTTTAAAGAAGATGAAATCATGGTCACAAGTACATGAAAAGGGTAGCGGAACAATCGTGACAGCATATTTTTGTTTTTGCAACTGTGCAGGTTTTCACAAGATTGAAGTTGATCCTTACCATATCCAAAAGATATAAAAAGGCAAAAATAAATCACTTGGTGCCCCGATACTCTCCTATTAGCAATTTTAAGCTTCAATCAACACCAAATATAATGAGAAATGATCATATATATTTAAAACACAAAGTCAAAGTCCAGTAAAATTATTTAGATAAAAAAAAAAAAAGAGGGAACCTTCTCAATAATCCACATAAATCAATTTGACCACTAATTAACTACAAATTTATAAACATCAAGAAAATAACAGCAGTAGTTTCGTATCAGGTCAAAAAGTTCCAACTCAACCCAAACCAGCAATGGAAATTAAAGGAACAAAGCACGAATAAGAGAGCACACCAGGCAAACAAACAAAAATACCTTTGAGCAACCAAAGAGAGGGAGCGATCCGAGCAGTGTCTAACACGGATTTCGGTAAGGGACCCACCGCTCCATCCGACGACTGATCCAATCATGTTATCAATCCTGCTCTCGAACTCGGGAGTCCAGAATCTGGGTATATCAGTGACCGAGTCGAAGTGAGTCTCGAGATCGAACACGGAGTTGAGGCACGGATCTTTGCATACCTGCAGCCACTCCTTGCACACCCGCATTGCTCCCAGCCATCGGTCCTCCAAAGAGAGGCGCGATAGGATGTTGGTGAGGCATTCGCGAGTCAATTCGGCCCAGTCGTGAACGAGTTCTCCTGAATCGGCGATATTGCCTTGGTTCTCGTCCTCCATTGTAGATTTTGCACAGTGAATACAGTTGAATTGATTGATTTCCTTCGATGCTACGAGTATAAAAAGCGTAATTGCGCGTTATGTGACGATTATAGTATCCAATAATATGTGGTTTGGAGAGAGAGAGAAATTAGGTGGAAGTTGACTTTTTTTTTTTTCTAATGTTCAGGCTATTAAAGTAATTTATGCTTACGTAACCTCGGAAGACACAAAAACGTGATAATATACAGACAGTGTTATCATGTTTGACATGTCCAATTTTGAAGATGTCAGATTGCGTATTTCGTATCTTCTAAAGTTGAATATCATGTTGGTGATACGTTAACAATTTTAATACTATATAACAAAAATTCAAAAAGCTAAGATAACAAGAAGTTGACAAGGCAACAACAAATTAGTATTAAGTCGACAATGCAGTAACAATTCAATTATAAATACATTGAAAAAGATAGTGATTGCTAAATGAAAAAAAAAAAAAAAAAAGTAGATTGATAAAGAATATGTTGTTAAAAAGTTAGGAAATATTTTGAATTTGTGTGCAGTATTATTTTGTGTTGTTGAAAAAAATATGTTTTAAAAATAATGGGAATCAAATGGGGGAAAATGCATGGATCGGGCTTTTTCTTTCCCAAAATTACAAATCAGGTCCCAAGTTTTAAATTTGCAAAAATCAGGTTTTTCAAAAATTAATTAATTATATTTTACAATTATATTAAATTAAATATTTAATTATAATATAATATAATTAACCCACCCCACATCCACCACCTCCAGCCCCACCCCCACTGCTCCGGCGGTCGTGACTGTTTCGGCAACGACGACTACTCCGACAACCACTCCGGTGATTGTTCCGCCGCCACTTAATTCCAGCGATTGATCAGATTCCGATCAGTATAGGTCACAGATTTTTAAAATTTGTCGGTCACAGATTTAGTTTGGATTACATATTTTTAATTTGGTCACAAGTTAAAGTTAGTATAGGTCACAGATTTTTAATTTAGTCACAAGTTAAAAAAATTATAGATAACAGAGGTCACATATTTCCAAATTTGTTAGTCACAGATCATATATTTGTTGGTCACAGATCATATTTATTGACTTTATTGGTCACTGAAAAACAAAACTATAGGTCACATATTATCGAATTTTAAGGTCACATTTTAATAATGGGTCACAGAGAACTGCATAGTAGGTCACAGACATCCATACACCAGTCCCCGATCCGTATCCACCACCAATACTTGGTCACGGTACGACCAAATAGTTGGTTACAGACCCTCTTCGCCGCCGCTGCAACCATCCACCAACATAACACCACAGATCAGCCCAACCACCAACACACACCCACAGATCCGCCCCACACCCACATATCCGCCTCCAAAACTACCGCCAACACGCATGCACCCACTACCACCACCAACACGCACACACAGCCAACCCTCGCCATAGATCCGCCAACACAACAACCTCCCCGCACCAGTCACCACCTCCAAAACCACCACCGCCAACACGCACGCACCCACTACCATCCACACATACAGCAAAATCGACAATCATTCCACGCACATCACTCACTACCACCCCACCCCACCGCACCCAACCCAACCCCAAAACAGATCTCTAGAACTTGGGAAAAAGAAAACGGTGTGAGAGAGAGAAAGAAAACGGACGGGAGAAAGAGAGAGGGAAACGGACGGAGAGGATGAACTTACTGGAGTGATCCCATCGATGAACTGGATGAAGCGGCGGCGGACGGGGGTGGTGAGAAAGAGAAGAGAGAAGAAGCAGGTGTGGAGGCGGCGAACGAATGGAGCAAGTGTGGAGGCGGTGCGAGCGAACGGAGCGGTGCGTAGGCGGCGAACGGCAGCGTCGCAACGCCGACAGGAAGGAGCAGGGAGGGAGGGGGGCGGTGGGGTGGTTCGCGACACCGACAATGAGGAGAATAGAGGGAGGAGAGAGAAAGGGAGGAGGCAGAGGCGGCGGACGGTGGTGGTGGATGAGTCGCCAGGCGGTGGTGGAGGCGGCGGGCGGTGGTGGTGGTGGTGGGAGAAGGCGGGGTTGTGGAGAGAAATGGAAGGGTAGAGAGAGATGGATAGATTTAGGGTTTGGATAGATTGTATTGAAATTTGGGTGTAGGGGTGGGTATATATATTAATTGAATTTAAAATATCATTATTAATATTAATTGTAAAATTAAAACCTAATTTTTGATTAAATAAAGTATAAACCTAATTTTCAAAAACATAAAACTAAATACCTGGTTTAGTATAATTTCCACATCAAATGGGGACGAAATAAAGCCCATATTTGACGATCATTATCCAATTTTTTCTACACACACAACATATAATAAAATATTTTACACGTAAACTCAAAATTTTTCGTTACTTTTTAATTATACATTTTCTAAAAATCCACTATTCAACACTTTGTTTTTTTCAAATAATAGCCACATGGCCAAAATATTGCATTAATTGGGAAAATTGCAGTCACGTTGCCAAATATTTCATTTAGTATCGGACTTTATCCAAACTTTTCATTTATGACACCCCACGGTACTAAACCTTTTAAAGTTTCACGCTTGGAGTTCAGATGGATGGTTTCCATCTATTTGACTGTTAGTTGACCATTTAAAAAAAAAAAAATGACTAAGTTTTAAAGGGGTAAAATAGTAACTTTATAATTTTAATATAAAATATATTATAATAATAATTAAACAAAAACACAAAACCAAAATCAACATTTATCGTCTTCACCCACGCCACGCCACGCCACGCCACGCCACCCCACTCCAAAACCAAAGCCAAAACAAATAGTCGCCACTCACCGATCGTCACCACCATCACCATCGTCGCCTTCGCGTGCCTCTTCCAAAAGAATCCTGAGATTCTCCACCATTTCCTTCCTATCCCACCGCCATGGCCACCATTAATGGTTATTGCCGTCGCCCAAAAAACATATGGAAACTTCATATCTAATCAAATGTGATTTGCAAGAAGCGGGTGAGTAAGATGTCGTATAATGATGTCCGACAACAAATTTCCATGGCCTCTATAGAAACACCAGTTCCAGAAGTTCAAAGGGTGGTGATGCCACCATCCAAATTCCTAGGTCCGAAGGCCGAAAATGTTGAGCTACCGCGTGAAGTCCCGACCCCAGAACCTAAAAAAGTGGGGCATTCACCTGAGGTGAAAACTCAGTCAGCTTCTTCATCTACTGATTACTTTGCTTTGGTTCATGTGGTTGAAATGGTGACGGCGCCGACGGACGGATCGATATATATACATATATATATATATATATATATATATATATATAAATTTAAGAGGACATCGTGGGCTTTCCAATGGTATCCGAAATCGGCGATTTTAGTGGTCGGAAGTTGCCGAAAAATTGCCTCAAACGTGGCCAAAAAATCTGAAAATTCAGTGACCGTTTTGAAAGAAATTTCAAATTTCAGTGACCGTTTCTGAAACTTTGAAACTTCAGTGACCATTTGTGAAATTAACCCATATATATATATATATATATATATACTTGATTAGAATTTAAAAATAAATGGTAAATAAAAATAACTGTTGGAGAGCTTTTTACACCAAAATAATTTTACACCCACCAAATCATGCACACAGTGAAGAAACTGATGGCAACATCAATCAAAGGTATTGGTAAAGCTGGACGAAAATATAAACAATAATAAAATGATCTTGCTACTCGAAGGCACGTGATAAATATTTTGAATCCATCAAATAACAAGAAAACTTAAATGTCTTATTAATAAAAAAAATGAATGTAATATTTTTACCTTCTTAACTCGTATTTATAGATTCAAAACAAATTATAATCACATTGAGATCCTAATTCTGTAGATAAATCAATTTAAAATTTAAAATAAAAAGAGATGAAAATACCCTTAAATTAATTAAAAAAACAAAAAAAATGTTCAAAGGGACCCCTAAACAATAGAATTTGACCTTGAAAATTAGACAAGGTTGGTCAAGGGCCATTGTCACCCAATCTAAATTGTGAGGAACTAAAAATCACTTTATGATTGTACTCACGAACAAAAATTCAATACTCGACCTAAAAGTTATGCGCGTTTTCATAGATTTTCGTATTTCTTTTCTTTTCTAATTGGTCTAAAATTTTCTCTTCTAATTAATCCGCATCAATTCATCTTAGCCTTGAAACAGACATCACAAAATCAGCTTTCTCTAAAGATTCAACACCAACTCGAGAATTCATTAGAATTTGCTGAGATAATTCTGCTATTGAAGAGCTTGCCCAAGAATCTAGAAATTTTCATTTGAATGTATTTTGTACCTGTAAAATTTTACTAGCATGTTTTCTACTGACTTTGGAGTAATATAACTTATTTGAGTTAGAAAAAAACGAGACGTTGAATTACTTGTCATCTTTGCTGTTTGCTTACTCATCAAATACTCCTTCTTTGATCAAAAACTCGATCACAATGGAAAGAGTTTGATGTTCACTCTCTATGTTGCCATACGAATTTGGTATGCATTCAATGAAGTTACAAATTCAATTTTCTCGACTTCTCCCTCCAATGTTACTCCCATAAAATTCGGGTTGAGTCAGCCTGCATGAGAAGACCTTTTTTCTTCCAACAATATCCAACGTCATTAGTTTAGAATTAGTTAGTACATAAATAGAAATGTCTAGGAATTGAGCTTGTCGGTTAAACATTTAGGAGTGATACAAGTCTTGTAAGGTGGGTTAATGCTCGAGTGATATAATATTAAATAATAAATATGCTGAGAGTTTTGTACAAGACTTTTCATAATACTAGTCTTTTGCCCGTCAGTTAATGCATGAAGTTTGTTATTTTTAAGGTAACTTTAACGTGCTTGAGAAATAAAGATTTAGATAAGCATAAAATTCACCATTAATCCGATGTTGGAGAAAGATTTAGACAAGCATAAAATTAACTATTCATCCAATATTGGAGTGTTTTTTTTTTAAATTTTTTTTTTTTTTTTTACATGTATAAAATGAATGACTTGATTCTTTTTAGCATTATTAGAATATGTTATTGAATGATAGAATTAGGGTTGGACATGAGTGAGTTTGGTTCGGTTCTAAAGAGAACCAAACCGACTCAAATTTTTTGGGTATAAATGAAACCGTCGGGTCCAAATATAATTATGGAATCATTCGAGTTCGGTTCCGTTCAGTTCGGTTCTATTCGGTTGCGTACCATAATTAAATTTTTTAATATTTACAACAATTCTACATAAATACAACTAATGACATTTTTAATCGTAACTTTTACAAATTAACGTAGCACAATTTAAAAAAACATAAATAATAAGTTGTCCAATAAGATTAATTCAATTAACAAAAATACCAAAAACTAGATACTAATATTAAAACATTGAGAATCTATATCAATAATTTTTTTTTGTTTCAAACAGCCTGCATAAAGAAAACGAAATATAAATTAAAAGTTATCAAAATGAAATATATTTTAAGTATTGGTAATACTTACCAACTATTTGATTTAATTATCAATTACTTGACTTATCATAATATTAAACTCTACAAGTATAATTGAAAAATCACAATTAACAAACACAAATAAACTAAAAATTGTTCAACTAAAAAGATTTAATAAGAAGGCCCAAATGTTAGGGTAACAAAGTTACAAAAAATTAATTTAGTTGGATTAATTTGTTAATTTGTTTATAAAATTTCAAAAAAATTAATTAATTCAATATAAAAAAATAAAATAAAAATTATTTAGATTCGGGTTTTATTCGATTCTTCATTTAGAATCGAGAACCGATCCAAACCCATTGCTTCTCAATTGGGGTACCCGTTCGGGTATTTAAGTTATGAAGAACCACTCGATTCAATTCGATCCGGATCGGTTCGGGACTTTTGTCCAACCCTAAATAGAATCATGTAACATCAACATAGGGAAAATAAATGAAACATAAAAAAATCCTTCTAAAGAAACAAAATTAAAAAAAGTTCATGAGATTGTGGTGGCAAATGATGAAGGTAGGAAGTGCTACCATATAGGATGGCAACGGTCTGAGCAACCTCCCTCGCCCCGCCAGACTTTCCCGTCTCGTTACCCATTTAAGACGGTGCGGGGCGAAATCCTTGCTCCGTTTTTTTAAAAGTTTTTGATAATTTATTTTATTGCCCACATTCATTAAAGTGATGTAATAATATATTTTTTTATTTTTTATTTATTTTTAAAAGTTAAATTATTTAAATATATTTGGTAAATTAAGGCTTAGATAATCTTAGTTGTCTTTTCTATTAGAACTAATGAAATTTCATGAATTTTTCCATTTAAAGTATTTAATTCTAAAAAAGACACCCGTACCCGCCCCGGGGCAAAGTTACCCTCCACGTTCCCTACCCGAATATTCGATTTAGGAGATAATCCCGGCCCGTTTGGGACGGGGCCCGCAGGTATCGAGTTTGTCGGGATTTTTGCCATCCCTACTACACACAGGGAAGAAATGTTGGTGGTCATGGCATGAGTCTTGTTAAGTATTTATTCGCAATAATGAATACTAATGGTACATCCAAACACGATTTATTTTCTCTATCCTTTTTTCTCTGTCTTTTGTCATTAACCGTCGGAATCGCGATGGATGTGCTTACCTTTTAATCTAATCAAATAACAAAATTTCTGCAATTTTTTGCACACTATTTTAAAACGTAAATATTATCAAAGAGCCCTTTGGAGGCAAAGTGCTACATTGCGACAGAGATGTAGTAGTGCAGTTGGTTCCATACTCAATTTAAGAGAGTCCTCATCAAGCACAATCTTTAAACAATAATTGGTCGCTAATTTTGTCCTCAAAAGCTCGTTTCTCACTCTGCATCTTATACTAAAAAACAAATTATGACAACTAATTCTCACCAACAAAACTTCGAAAGGCAGGAGTACCCAAATGACAACAGTATGTACACGTACCTAAAGGGCGTCAAACTCCCCAATAATTCACTATGGTCCATGAAAAACGTCCCACTTGAGGAGGATATAGCTCAGGTTTTCCAAACCATGCTATTTGCTTTCAAATTCATATTTGAATACATCGAGCTCTATTTCACTTTTTTTATGCAGTGCTTAGCGAAAGGATCACCTTACAAAATTAGTAACCATAACTGAAATTGTGCTCCCTCACGCTAGAGTTTGTAATCTGTACGTTTTGCATTTTCTGACCAAAAAGACTACCAATTTTCCATACAATCTTTAAATAAGAAGTTGGACAGGCAATTAGCAAAAGAAAGCAGAGAGATGGAAAAGTAATATGACATGCCGATTTCTTCTTGAATAAAGAACACATAGGCGATTAAGGGTTTATAATAAAGAATAACACTCAAAAACTTGTTTTTCATTAACGAAAGGAAAAACAAAAATGAGAGATACAGAATTCAGTTTTTTTACCCACCCTTGCCTACATTCTGGGTATGACCGTAAGAATTCAATCATGCTACTTGTACCGAATTTGTTGACAAGAATTTTGACATAATGTCACGTGACGGCTCCCTATTGGAGGTGCCCCGTCAATAGGGGGCCTCCATATGACATTATGTCAATAAAGTTGTCAACAAATTCGGTACAAGCAGATTAATTCGTAAGAATTATAATGTTATTGGCAATGTTTCAAAAAGCACGTTTAGCACGCCACGTCTTGATAGTAAGGGAAAAATTAAGCTGTCAACTTGACTTAATGTTTCTAGGCGTGCTCTATTATTATTATTTTTTTCTTATTTCTATTTTTTCCCTTTTTTTGAAAGCCTTTTATTTAATTTAGTTTCAAAATTTTCTTTTGAAAATTGTAACTAATTGTAAGAATTATTAAGTAAATATAGTATTTTAAGATCTAATTATTGGTGCTTGATAATATATATCCGATTAGGTCCCTATGGCATCTATATAAAATATTGAAACATGACTATAATTATAATAAAAGTTTTGGGCTTAATTGTAATTATAATAAAATTTTGTACTTAATTATAATTACTATGAAAATTGTAAACTTAATTGTAATTATAACCGAAGTTCTAAACCTACACATGTAATTAAATATAAACTAATTAGATTTGAACTTTAAAACTCCTATTTGAATGAGGAAATCTTATTGTTTATGGATTGGAACTATTTTATATGTATAAATAGAGAGTAGATGGAACCTATACGTCCTAAGGAATTGAACCCAACAAATCATAATACAATAATTTCATAGTGTTCAAATTTAGAAAGAGAAATAATAATAATAAAAAAATATTTTTCTTAATTTATTCAATTGTCTAGTTCAAAAATTAGTTTCTTGATTTAATTAAAAGAAGTTTGGAGAATACCATAGAAGACTTAGATGTTTTGAGCATCGAGTTCTTGGAATTAAAATCTAGAAGATTGGAATTAAAAGCTGGAATATCGTGATCCGAAAGGCTGGAAGTTTGTGATTCAGAATTAATTCAAGAATTAATCATCGAATTTAGGTAAAATTTCGAATTATTTATTCTTGATATAACATGCACGTGAACATCTAGGCGATCTTAGCTCTTGAATTAAAGAAATTGTTTAAATTTTTGAATAATTCTATTTCTGCATTCCAACAACTAATGTCAGATCAATCTTGATCCTTCACGTGCTTGTTATTTCTGAATCCTAATTACATGTTCTAGTCTAGCTATGTCTAAAAATATTTTATAATATGATGATGAATAATTGAATTATTTTAAATTGTGATCCAATTATTTGTGGTCATTTTTTATTGTAATTTGTTATACCGATGTTGTAACAAGATAGATGGACTCGATTGTCTTAATTTAATTTTCTGTTCAATTATATTCAAAATTGTGAGCTATGGAACATATGATTTATGTAAATTTTAATTCTTGTAATTGTTGAATTATGTAAATTTATGGGATATTGAAGATCGAGACACCAAAATATTCAAAAATTGACAACAAAAAGAATCAATTCATCCGTCGGGCAATGGCTTGTTATTTTTGGCACAGCAAATAGTTGCGTTTAACGCAGCAGAAAGTCTGCACTTGGAGCAACATTTGCTATTGCCAAAACTAGGGGTGGGCATGGGTTGGGTTGGGTCGGTTTTTGACCCAATCCAAATCCAACCCAACATTGTCGGTTTGTTAGAAATTCAACCCAACCCAACCCAACCCAATTATGTGTCGGTCGGGTTGATCCATTTGATAAAAAATTATTACACAAAAGTTAAAATCATCCAATTTTTTGATGTAAAATAACATTAATATAACCGTTTGTCATCCAATGTTAATAAACTTGAAAAATAAAATAGTACAATCCAATGATATGTTCATTCGTAACTTTTACAAAAAAAAAAAATACTATCTCATTTTCAAAAAAATTTATTCACAAAAATGAGTTTGACTATTTATTCACGAGACGGGTTTGCTCAGTATTGCACCTACAATTTAACGGCAATTATCTCTGAAAATATAGTTGTTGAATGAAAATTGATTTGAGTGATAACTTGAAAATCAAAAATTGAAATTTATCGATTCACGCTTCTCTTTTTTCAATTCAGTGTGCCAATATTATATTACAGAATTCATTTTTAAGGTTCGTGGAATTTTATTTCTGAATTATTTTCTCTATTCGAATTCTTTTCGCTGGAGCAGTTACACGGTTCATGTGAATTTTGGTATATTCTTAGTATATTTTGTTTTGTCATGGAATTTAAGTAATTAACTTTCGTGTAGAGGGCATATTTTTGTTAGCTGTATATCAACTTTCTTGAGTTTGGGCCGTGGACTATTTTTTGTCAATTTTTTGCGCTTGTGATTATATGTGTTCGTGTCGATTTTGGTATCTTAATTATGCTTTCCTTTTTCGTTTTTTTCATGGAATACAAGTAATTAACTTTTGTGTGGTGGGCATTTGATATTAGCTGTATATCAACTTTCTTAAATTTAGTACATGAACTATTTTCCTTATTGACATTTTTTTATGTGTGATTATGTGATGTTCAGGTCTACAATGATACCTTAATGATAATCTTTTTCCATGGAATACAAGAACTCTAAACTTTTGTGACGTGGGCATATGAATATTAGCTATGTATCAATTTTCTTGAGCTTGGGTCTCTATCGATTTGGCATCTTAATTGTAGTTTATTTTTGTATTGCGATACTAGAAGTTAACTTTTGTGCAGTGATAATGTTGATATTATCAGTATACCAGCCATTTTAAATCCGCTAACATTTTTTCTATTTGAGTTCTTTTGTACATATAATAATATAGCCGTATCGATTTTAGTATCTTAAGGATTGATTTTTTTTATGTAGAGTTTTTATTTTTATTTTTTTATTTTTTTTTGGTCGGGTTTGGTTGCTAACCCGTGACCCGACCCGATTACCCAACCCACAACCCGCAACCTGCCCAAAAATTTCAAAAAATCGAGTTGGTTTGAGTTTTGCCCACCCTTAGCCAAAACACAACAGTCTGATGTGTTTTGGCGCGGCAGGTTGTTGAAGTTTGCACAGAAGTTTTTTCGACTTTGGTTTTGGATTTTTTTTTTTTTTGAATCAGATCTGGATAAGTCGGGCTTTAAATTAATTAATTTTACAGGGGCGATGGAGTCCTAATGTTGTTTGGATTTCTATTGTTGGATCCTAGAATTTTTTTTGGACTGAAGATTTAGATTAATATTGAGTTTCAGTCCAATTAGTATTAATTCTTGAGTTATTTTTTGCTACAAATAATTGTTAATTTTATTGTTTTATATATGCTTTAAAATTGTTGTTTGAAATATTATTGTTCTAGATATCATGACATATAGATTTATTTGTGACATCACTCGTGATACTATGAATATGATGCATATCATTAAACATCGATTCTTTTCTTGATTAATTTAATTTAGATTAAGTTTTTTTGGATGAAAAAAACATATTTTTCTTTGATTAATTTAATTTAAATTAAGTTTTTTCTAGATGAAAAAATCATAATAATTGAACTGCATGTTAATTTGATTAATGAAAACAGTTGGTAATTATTTAAAATTAAAATGGTCACGTAGTTTGAGTTACTTGATTGAATTTCTTCATGATAAGATCCTCCAGACAAAATATAATTTGTAATCATCCTATAGATGACGAAATTACTTTCAAGTATCTAGCGATTGAGTCAAATGTTATAGACTAAAATTGAGATTATCTACAAACCTCCTATAAATGCTTCCGTTTATGATTTTGGTGAGCAAATAAAACGATTCTAAACTTATATAGATTTTGTTGTTAGATATGATTTATGTAGTAGGAGGGTCCCAACTTGATCAGTGGACACGATGACATTTCCTTTAGAGAACCTGTTTGATCACAAGGATCAAGTAGTCGTTGTATTATTGTATATAGATAGATTTGCATGTGCGTTCATGCATCATGTGCTAAATTATTATTCGATGCTCAATTTTAATATACAATAGATATTTATTTTTATTCGAAATATCACTTTGTTCATTTTCCCTTTAATTTAAAATAAAATCAACTAATAGGAAAAAAATATGTGCATTGAAAAACTTAATTTTGTGTTTGACGGATGTCCTGATAAACCTAGTAAGACCATGTGATAAGTCTTAAAAGGATTGTGTATGCTAAATGGGTGACTGCAAACAAGATGGCTCACCACCTTTTGACTTCAATATCAAACGTATTGCAACAAAGTTTGAAAGTCAAAGTAGCTCCTATAACCTATTACACACCCTTTAGGGCATTTTTGGTTATTTGAGTAGGAAGACTCTTTTGAAACCATTCGTATCTTATATAACATCCGTAAGAAACCCAGAGTACCTGTAAAGTTTCATAGTTTGACTATGATTGCATACTTCAAACATAGCTGAGAGTCTGGATGCAACCATCTATTGAGGAGACTTAGATTGAAATGATATTGAATTCTTTATCTGATATGTTTTCACAGTTTAATGTGGACTATCAAAATTATCAAATTAATGATCAAGAAATTCAAGTATTGAAGCATTGATTGGAAGAGGAAGAAGATCTTGATGCAAGATTAATTTTTTCCCAGCACCTTTATTCAAAATTCAGTGATGTATTCAATAACAATTTCTTGTTTTTCTTCTTCCATTCTTATGCGTAGCTAAATTTTATATTAGGGCGAATAATGTAATCTATTTTAAACCCTTTTTTTTTTTATTCAAGATTCTTGTTATTTTAAATATATGTGCAGATTTTGCTATGAGTTTATTCCGTTGAATTACTTGATCATTTATTTGACGATTATGTGAATATTTTACGAATCGAGAGGTGAGTTCGAGATTTAGATAATATAGTAAAATTCGGCCTATTAGTATAACGTATAGAGACACATATGCTAAATATTGCGATAATTATATGAATTCTTAAAACTAATATTTCATTTAAATAAGGTAGATTCGAATAGAGATATGAAATTGAATTAATTAAATAGGTTCAATGAGAACTTGAGAGGGGAATATTGAATGCAATACAATAATTCATTCGAACACTACATTAGACTCTTAAATTTTGAATTAAGATTTGAAGGTGATCGACATGTGAAATTGTTTGGCTCTAATATCCGTTCATTATTTGAATTCTCAATTAATTTTTGTTTGCACTTTAATTAATTTTAAGTGTTTAAACCAAAAATTCCACAACAACATATAATTCTTTGTTTGCTTTCATCAAATAGGAGTTAAGAAAAATTTGATTAAATTTTAAAATATAGTCCTTGTGGGCACGATAATCCGGACTCGAAGGTCCACTATATTATTTGTTACGATATCGTACACTTATGATAGAAAGAAAATGCAACAATACTTGCCTATTTGGTAAAATGAATATATATTTAACTTACTTATTTTTTTCTCTTATTAGATTATCTCTTTTAACAAATTATTAATATTAATTCAACTACATTAATTGTCCATCGAATTATAAATGAAACATGTGCATTGCACATCTAACTTACTAGTATTGTTGAACTGTGATATCCTTAAAAGTTTTGCCCTAGTCCATATATTTAGAGCATCTTAACGCATTTCATGGATTACAATTTAGGTGACATCTAAATGGAAAGATTTCCGATCTAGGAAAGTGAGAAAAAAGAGAGAGCTATTTTTATTGTTTTCAAACACATAGGCAAATGATATGGTATCCTAGCCATTGTTTGAGCCCCACTTTGGGAAACACATGTATTTTTGAATTGTGATTTTTTTATAAAATGTGTGGTTAAAAAGTAAGGAATTTTTTTCGATTTGTATGTAAAATTATTTTATTGAAGAATGTGTGGTTGAAAATGAGTTTTGAAAAAAAATAAATTTTTGGAAAAATACTAGGATTTGAAAACAACATCTACACCATTCATATGGGTAAATTCTCATTGTTAATGGCCGATCTGGACTAATCAAAAAATAAATAAGATTATTCAATAGTGAATTTCTAGAAAACACAAATTTATTGACAAGAAAGCGATAATGTTGTCGAAGGACAAGTATTTTACAAAGTATTAGACAAAATATTGAACACGATCACTCACAAGCAAGCGAAAACACACTAAAATTACATAAAACTCACAAAAAAAATGACTCCCACTAGATTGTATCACATGGTGGCACTGGTTATTGAGGCAATAAACAAAGCACTCTAATGTTCATACTCAATTTGACGAGCAAAATGAGGAATTACTAGGGAATTCCACCTCAATAAACCTCCTCTTTATAGTGAGAAGCTAACCCTGACACACAAGACAAAGAAACAAAATTGAATGTATCAAATGCTTTAGTATTATGACGCTATAAATGTGTGCCGTCTATTTAGACTAAAACAAATACACGAAGCATTAGCAATTACTAATTTTGTAATAGATGGTTGTCGCATGATGCATACTCGTACAAAATAATCCTAACATCTTGAATCATGAATGACTTTGGTTCAAAAACTCTTTTCCCATCTTTTTGTGTTTGGTAATCTTGGTTGGATAGAACAACTAAAATCTTTGTAACATATCCCTCAATTATATTCAATAACGTCTCCTCCAACTTACCAAATTATTAAGCTTTGTGTTTGATTATGAATTTGCATCAAAGAGAACAACATTGTGCAGAAAGGAAAGAGTATTTCAAATATTTTATGGTGAGAAAACAAGGAAGAAACAATATAAACATAATAAGAACAAGAAACAGCATACTGACCTCCTCAATAATAGTCTTGACTCCCACAACTCCACCACCATTATTTTACGTAGTCTCTCGGGAACATTTATGTCTTTTTGGTTGCACACAAACTTGTAAAGCTTTAGCATTCCTGCTTGATCCACAATCAACTCCGGAATTTCATCAAATTCCTTAAAAATTGCCAACACTTGAAGCTTTGGAAAGCTGTTTGCTCCGGAGAAATCCAGCGTGATTGACCCACGTTTCATAAAACTATCCAATACAAGGATCTCTAATCTGGGTAGTTCCTTTAGTACCTTCGTTGGATCCTCAGTGAGGTTCAAACCAAGAATGTAGAAGTCGATAAGGTTTGGAGGGAATTCAATGGTGTCAAGCCTGAGTGGAGTATCACGCCTACCCGTCAGAATCAACTTAGCAAGATGGTCATAGTGGGACAGGTTTAACCTCTCAAACTTCTGACTTAAATTCAACTGCAAGTGTTGGAGCTTCTCCGATATGGGTGTTTTGCCAGATATTACATCAATATGTTGGTCATTAATCACAATTAAATTCAGCTTTCTCAAGTTAGAGAATTTGTGCAATGAGCTAGCTTTGAAAATGGTACCAGGCACATAATCTAAAGTTTCTATGTTCGGTAAATACACCTCATTTCTAACATTCAAATATGTGCATATGTTAGACTCAAACTCATATACATAGCAGCAGAGTAAATGCTTCAAATACTTCATCCTGAAAATAGTTCTTGGAAAAATACCAAATTCTGCTCGACTAATATCCAATGTCACCAATTTCTTGAGATTCCTTATGGTTAAAGGAATCCTTTCAAATGTCCCACTCAACTTAAGGTAAGTCAAGCTACTCAGGGTTCCTATTTCATTAGGAATACAAGACCCTTTTTCTCCTGAGTTACTGAAGCAGAGCAAGACACGAAGTTTTGGAGTTTTAGAAATTGAAAAAGAGTATTGAGTAGTGTTGTCAATGGTCAGTCTACGAAGTGTAGAAAAAGAATTAGATTGTATATTGTGGCGTGTACAAAAGAAGTTGTTCTCGTTGGCGATTTCGATGCAAAGAACGTGTAGAAGATCATGAATGCGACAACTTTCCACTCTTCCATCCAAATTTCTCTCAGAAACTTGGATTAAATTTCTGTCACTTAACATTTCTAATTTATCAGCCCCAACGTCATCAGGATTTCGATTTCCGTCAACCTGGATCAATTTCTCGGAAACCCAAGCCTTGACCAACTCAAACCTAGAAATTTCTTCATCTTCGGGGAAGAGCCCAAAGTAGAGAAAAAAAGGCCTCAAGTCAGGATGTAAATCTTTGTAGCTCAAAGACAAGATTTTTGAACAATTATTTTCAGCACTAGTGCTCAAGCTGTCAAACACCTTATTCCATTCATATTTATTTCTTCTTCTCTGCCGCAACATACCCACCGCAACCTCAATTGCCAATGGCAAGCCACCACATTTTTTTACTATGTTTCTAGAGACATCTTCCAATTCTATTGAAGGAAAACTCTCATTCGTAGTTTCCGAAGAAGATTTGATCAACACTGAGAAGAGTTCCCAGCTCTTGTCTTGATCTAAGGGTTTCAATTCAATCAAAGAGCTTTCACCACCTATATACCTGCCCACATCAGTATACCGAGAAGTAATGATAATTCTGCTACCATTTCTCGAGTTGATGGGAATAACGTTTTTCAACTCATCCCAAGCTTCAGTTGTCCAAATATCATCAAGAAAAATTAAGCACCTTCTTTCATCGAGATGCGAACGCAAGTTGACCTCCAAATCTTCATTCATCTTTTCCTTTTCAAGGCCAACTTGATTTGCTATTTCAAGTAGTAGGTCTTGGACTCTAGGCTTATTTGAGACATAGACTAGGGCATAAGAAGTAAACTCGTTTCGAATTTCTTTATATATTATTTTACCAACAGTAGTCTTGCCCACACCTGCGTCCCCTACAATACATATCATTTTACAATCTAAGTTTAAGCTCCTCAATTTTTCCTTGAGTTCCTTCAATGTATCTTCACGGCCGACAAATGTCGACTCCGGGGCAACTAAGAATTTTTTTCTTTGATTCCATATGTCCATATCTGCATTGCCTGTTTAATTTTATGTGATTCATATGTATAAGAAATTTTGGTTTAATAATCATAACTTAAAAATACATAATTATTTGGACAAAGAAAGTAGCCCCTATAAAAGTGCTATTTAGAGATCTTGATTTTTCATATTTATGTTTCTTTGCCAAAAAAATAAAAACATAGAATTTAAAATATTCAGATTTATATTGATGTAAATGAATAAAATTTGCATACCTCCATCCGTATCAAGAGTAATACCACATCTTTGTCTAGTTTCTTCAATTTCTTGGGCCCGTCTCTTGATTTTTTCAATTTCCTGGGCAAAGTCATTGGCAGTGCAAATATAACATAATATACAAGCAGCAAGCTTAACGAATTGAAACAGCCCCTTTTTCTCGTTCAATGCAATCTCGTGGATGTAATCGTCCAAAATATTCTCGGTGTCCAGAGCAAGATCTCTCATGTCAATTATCAAGTTAGCTACTTCGTGGCTTCCTTGTTTCAATTCTGCATCTTTGAGACACGATTTGAAGCGTCTCATATGACGTTCAATCCATTCCATGTTCTCCTTCAATCTATACAAGTGTGAAACTGTTTCAACAAATGGTTTGGCGGCTATCTCTACTGATTTGTTAATGACTGATGTAAGTGCTGCCGCCGCCACCACCACCATCTAATCTTGTTTTCTCTAGAATATAATTTGTGAAATACAATGAATCAAATGAAACTCAAGATTGTAATAAGCAGTGAGAGATGAGAATAGAATGACAATCAGTACACATAAATATAGTACTCATATGGCATAATTTTGTTGTTATTTTATTAATAATTGTATATCTTACTTTGTATACGTCCTTCTCCTTCGTAGCAACTGTATTATTTAGATAAAATAATGATGAAAATCTTTATTTAATGATAAAGTAAACAAAGATTAATGAAATATTTTTGAATTCCTATAAAAATAAAAATAATTTGATTATTTTATTGAAGTTTTAACTATTATGTCCAAACTATTCGGTAGGTACAATCTGAACCGAGTGAAAAAAATTCAAAAAGCACAAGAAAGTCGAGACCCATAGAAATAAATAAAAGCAAATAATCCACCAAGTCGACCCAAAATCTTTTATTAATCTCAACAAGGACCTCCCTTCCTCTACAGAAATTTTGTGCCCGGGCACAGAAATTTTGACCCGGGCACAAAATTTCTGTGAGAGGGGATTAACCATCTCAACAAACTCGCTTGGAAATTTGAAATGAGTACATCACAGGTGCCTCACATGCCCATCACAAAGGGTGGGCAGACCTTTTTTTTTTTTTTAATATATGTTTGTGGGGCCCATCCCTTTTGTGAGGGGCCTTGAAAGTAGGGCATTACTCATTTGAAATATTGTACCACCAATTGACATGCGGAAGACAGACAAAAATAATTTGATTATTTTATTGAAGCTTTCATTAATATGTCAAAAATATCCGATAGGTACAATCTGAACTGAATGCAAAATATTCAAAAATAATTATTGATCCTTACTCGATATTCATTAAGATTCAACACTAAATTGATCTCGTGTCTATTTTATTTCGATCCCACTAAGAGCAATTCCTACCCAACACCAATTTGGCATTAAACGACATTTTTGTATAAAAAATGGCCTCCTACCCAACTTTAGATCTTGATACCAAATTGGTGTTAAGAAAAATGTTGCAACAATGTTTAATATATAGAGTTTTTCTTAATTCTCTTTTGTCCTTCATTTTATACTACGCAAATATTAATTTATAATAAATCCTTTTTTATATTCTTTTATTACTTTATGATTAATTTTATTTTTAATATTTTTAGAAAGTTTTAATCCCAATAATTAATAATAAATATGGAATACATAGAAGGTTGAAACATAAAAGGTCAAAAACACCCTAATTTTAATGTGCACAAAACATTTGTAAAATATTTTACAGCCTACTGAAGAGGTTGAAACATAAAAGGTCAAAAACACCCTAATTTTTTAAAATCAATTTCCAAAAATATCACTCACTTTCCTTAACCGTGTTTGGTACACATTAAAATTTGCATTCTCATTATTTTACTCATTTTGAACCATACATTTTTCAATAAAATAATATTTTACATCACATCAATAACTTTTCCTTCCTTTTCAACTATACATTATTCATCAATCTATTATTTCAAAATGCATTCTTCCAAAATAATGTGAATTCACCATTTATTTGATAGGTAAATTGCCAAAGTACATTTTTGGAAATTAGACCAGTAACCATCTCCCCAAAAGTCAACAACATATTGTGTTTTTTCTCATAATATTCCACGAGAAATACTACTTGTACAAAAAAAAAAAATATACAACTTTGTTGACAAAATGATGGTGGCCGCCACTTGACCATTTTGTTTAAAAAAAAAAAGTTGTACAAAATTATGTACTAGTAGAATTATTGATATTCCACAATTCTCGATTCAATTCTTCTTCAAATTCTAACGCTAATTGTCCTACATCGCTACTAAAGCTTACCAACTACCTGCATATTAAATTTTGATTTTAGAATTATGTTTTTCCTAATTAACTAAATTTGGTAACTTCATCCTAATGGAAAAGGTAAACATCGAGATAGAATTCAATTAAATAAATAGTCAGGAATCCAGATTTTATTAATTAATATTGTTTTAAAAATCGAACCAAGTATCGACAATAAAAAGTTAAAGGGTCAAAGATGAAAATGTTCAAACGAGATCGAATCGAAATCGAACTAATTGTATAGAATTATTAAATACATCCATAATATAAGTTGGGGGTAATGACGCAAAACGTCCCTACCTATGGCGGGTTGTGTGGAAAACGTTCATACATTTGATTTTTTGGTGCAGAACGTCCATACCTTTACATTTTCTTGCACAAAACGTCATTTTCACGCATTTTTTACATAAAAGACAATTATACCCTCATATATAAATAAGAAAAGAAAAGAAAAATGAAGAATAAATTGTAATCTGCTTATCACATTTTTTAAAAAAAATACAAATCAGTCCAAAACTTATTAAAAATAACAAAAACAAACACTCTCTTTGATCTTTGAGGTTGAAAGAACGGGCTATATGCTCTCCCCTCTCTCTAGATTTGCAAAAAATAGACCAAAATTTCGAAAAAATTTCAACCTTCCAAACCACCTGATCTTGGTATCATTGGAAAGCCCTTAACATTAGCATCATTTACCAACAATCATCAAGAAATTTTAGCCACAAAATCTCAAGAAATCGGAAAAAATATAAATCTGGGAAATTGAAAAACGTCGGAAATCTGGAATCCGGCCAACTCCAATGCCGGAATCCACCCCTGACCACCCGCTCTGCACTAGATGCACCTTCGCGTGCCACCAATCCACCACAAAAAACACCACAGCAAACTAATTGTTCAAAGTCTGTCACGACAGTTTCGCCCTTACCTGTGGAAAACGCGAAATCTGGCGCCGGTGGTAGCATTCATGATCGCCAACCCCTGTTGGCTACTTCCTCTCATCCAGACGAGCCTACACATGGTAATATTTCATCCATTTCAGTCATCCAACAAGCTGAATCTCAGGTTGCAAACGGTCCAGTCGTTCAACTCGCGAATCCGGCAGTTGTGAACTCGATTTCAAGCTCCGCCCGGTGCACTCATGGAGGGGGACCAGCTGGACTAGACTCCTCATCACCTGGCCAACCTATTCTAGTTTTAGGTCTTCACCAATTTGATCAAAACCAAGTTCGATTTATTGCTGCCATGCGAACATTTTCTAGGAAATTATTGAATTGATTTTCCCACCATTTTGGTGGGAAATTGGAATTCCAGATTTCTTTTTGTAATTGGAACAAATTTTATAACCAGTTGTAATAAAATAAAATCATTTTAATGGACAATTTCAATTTAAAACAAAGCCAAATGAACACTAAAAAATGATTTTCATAGAAATATATCTATATATATACCAATTGTGGAAAAAAAAAATCAATTTAATGGACAATTTTCCTGTAAAACAAAGCAAACAACACAAAAGGATCCAATTTCTCCTACAAGATTGATATGTTAATGTCTTGATTCAATCTCTATTGTGTGGTATTTTTGGTCAGTGGTCTTCCCTTAATGTGAAGAGAAGCCTATGTTTCAACAGCTTTCTCATTGGGAAATTTTAATGAGCTTTCTCATTTCACAACAGTAAGGCCCTCTTTGACAAATTTTTTTTTTTGAGAAGAATGAGTTTTTGAAGAGTATATTTTTGGATAATATGCGGTTAAAAATTAGAAAATAAATTTGAATTTACATGAAGAATATTTTATTATGAAAATATATTGTTGAAAATGAGCATAAAAATGAAATTTTGAAATAATAATTATCAAACAAGGCTAAATTATTATATATTAAAAAACTTCAAAGTGCATGGAAAACATCTGTCAAACATTTTACAGCCTATAGAAGACATTGAAACACAAAAGGTCAAAAGCACCCTTATTTTTTAAAATCAATTTACAGAAACAACTCTCCGATTTCTTAACTTTTAAATATTGCCTTCCTACCTACCAATAAATTGGAAAAATACATTTTTGGAGGGTTAATTATCCCAATAGTCACTGAACTTTGGCCAAAGTTTCCAGCAGGTCACTGAGCTTTAAAAACTACGTGGTTAGTCACTGAATTTTCGAAAAATCACCACATTGGTCACTGAACTTTAAAAATCACCTCATTGGTCACTAAACTTTGCAAAATATTTCCCAGATGGTCACTGAACCCAGTGACTATCTGGGAAACTTTTTGCAAAGTTCAGTGACCCCGTAGAAATCTTTTGCAAAGTTCAGTGACCAATGTGGTGATTTTTAAAGTTCAGTGACCAATAGAGTGATTTTTCGAAAGTAGTGTGAATAACTATATAATTTTTAAAGTTCAGTGACTTGGTGGAAACTTTCGGTAAAATTTAGTGACTATTGAGGCAATTAACCCCATTTTTGGACCTCCAACCATCTCCCCAAAAGTTAATCATGGATTGTGGTTTTCTCATGGGAAATGTTGAGTGTACAGGCTGACAACTCACATGTGGGACCCATCTCAATTAAAAAATAAAAAAAATTACCCCATCCCACATGTGAGTTGTCGATGGGGGTTCCCCACATGTACACCCAGCTTTCGGCCTTTCGAAACATGCTACATGTTCCACACTAATGTGAGTGAGTTGTAAAATTTACAACCCACTAATGACTGTACAAATGAATTTTTTCATAATTTTTAAATTATTTTCTTGAATTAAATTCCCAATGTAATCACGTATTCATGCAATTTGCAATTTGATGATCACATTAATCCCCCTTCGAGTTCCATTTTTTTTTTTTTGGGTAAAATATGTTTTTTAATAGTAATTTTTTGAAGAATATTGATTAAAAAATATGGAAACTTTTACTAATCGTGACTGCCTCTAAATCGTATCATATAGCGGCACCTAATTTTGATGAAGTAAGAAAGCACTTTAATGTCCATATTCACTTTTGACAAGCAAAACGAGGAATACTCAGATGACATAATTTTAGTGAGTAGTGGGAGATGATCGGAATGGAATGAATATCTGTATACATTAATATAGTACTCAGATGACATAATTTTTTTTGTTATTTTATTCTGCATTATTTCGGTAAATTAATCATGAAAGTCTTTCTTTAATGATTTTAAGTAAACAAAGTAAGATTCCAAGTCCAATAAAGCTGAGACAAATAAAAATAAATTAAAAATCAACTTGACCATGAACTTCTAATCCTAACAAACTCGTTTGGAACAACAAATTTGAAATATTGTACCACTAATTCACACATAGGAGGCGATAAAAATAATTTGATTATTTTATTAAAGATGTAATTAACCTGTCCAAAATATCCGGTAGGTACAATATGAACTGATTGCAAAAAAAAAATACAAAAACAGCCCAAGACAGTCGAGACTCATAGAATAAATAAACAATGCCCCCCGAGGATAGTTCAGTGGTGTAAAAGACAAGAGTAAGGTAGTTTCAGGTAAGCTGACAGTCCCAGTGTGAGCAGGGGTGGACCCATGAAGGGCCCAGCGGGGGCGGTCGCCCCCACTGAAAAAAAAAAACCAAAAAAAAAAAAATTTAATTTTTTTTTACAATTTTTTTAGCTTATTTTATATCTCGAATGCAGCATGATCTGGTGAAACTCATGTTTTGTATGTAATCTTTTTCTCTTTAATTTTGTTACATATTCTTCAATCTCATAGAGTTGGATGGTTAAATTTCCTTCTCACTTGCATACAACTTGCCAAAAGAGCTTGAAGATGATTTGACAATTGAAGTTCACGATTTGAAAGGAAAGTATTTTGGCCACGTAGTAGTTCAGGTGGCTAATATTGCTGAAGAATTGGTATGTTATGTAAATCTCATTTTGACCACCTGTGATTGCAAAAATTGTTGCATGGTCAGAGTGAATATATTTGTGGGTTTGATGCAGGGTGATAGGCTTCGTTCATGGCCTATATAGCATGAACTAGTTGCGAAAATGCAACTAAATCTAAACTATTCAACAACTCAAAAAAAAAAAAAAACGGATGTAAGGAAAAAAAAGTCATCCCTACAAAATACCTAGCCCCGCCACTCTAACCCAAAACCACCAACCCACCATTAATCGGAAACTAAGAACAACTTGAGGTGTTTTCATCTCTGAAAATTGAGTATTGGTTGGTTGTTCGTCTATGCATGTAACTGATTACAAAAGGTGGCCGGACATACATCATTGGTTGAAACCTTTCACTGGTAATACAGGTTTCTGGCCATGTGCTCGATGTCGGGACCTTGAAAACCACCACCACCATTCATAGCGTTAGTACGAAAGCCCTTGAACAGCTGAAATTTTTTTATCTATTTGGCCTCCCATTGGTGGATTACCCATCAATTCATATAATTATTAGTAAAAAAATACCTTCAAATCACTTCATACTATTAAATACCCAACTAAAATATAGCACGTGCCTACACTAGTAATAATAAAAGAAAGGAGGGAAAGGAAAAAGTAAAGTGATCCGGAATTGCCTCATTTTTAACACAAATTTGAATTTTCATTTGTAATGGGCCAACTCAAGCAGAAAAGGTAATGGATTTCTACTTCATTGGGAAGATTAGGGTAAAATAGGCGTTGCCCCCACAATGAAGACTTTTTCAGTGAGAGAAATGGAAAAGGTGGACAAAGGAAAAGAAAAAAATAAAGGAGAATCTAATCAATTATTACCTTCCTAGAAAGAACTCAGACAGTGACGGTATGAAGAGTGATCCAGCTGTTTCTTCATTTTTTTCCAAACTATCAATCGGTTTAGGAGAAATTGTGTTCGAGTCGATTTGGCATCCATTTTTAAAGATTATGTTTTCAATGAATAATCAGATTGGATTTCGTCCCAATTTCCGACTTTCAATTGTATCGGCCGATTTGTATACGTTTTCGATTGCTCATTAAAGTTTAAGATGTCGAATTTTGATAACTAAATTTTGAAAAATGTTAGACATTACTCATTGGCTAACTTCCGTTTCAACTACCTAACCAAATTGTTGACGTGGCTGACGGAATGCACTTGTGGTGCCCCCATCACACCATTAAACTTTAATGTGGTCGAGTTTTGGTCACTAAATTTTGGAAAAAAATATTTCTCCAATTGATTCCACAAATATTTCAAACTTCATCCGAGAGAGAGAGAGAGAGCCTTTTTTTTTTTTTTTTGCTATCTTTATTGATTTCAAATACATAGGCATATGATATTGTATCATAGTCTACAAGGATATGAAAGCAACGTCTCCACCCTTCATAACTGGATAATCTCTCATTGTTAATGGTCGATCACCACTTGAGAAGAATGTAAAGTCTTTACATAAGACATTCATGTAATAATAAAAAAATTAATAAGATTATTCAATAGTGAATTTCTAGAAAATACAAATTTATTGTCAAAAGATGAATATTTTACAAAATAACAATATAATATTGAACGCGATCACTCACAAGCAAGCTAAAGAAAACACACTAAAATTACATGAAACTCTCGAAAAACATGACTTCCACTAAATTGTGTATTACACACGACATCCGTTATTGACGCAATAAGAAAGCACTCTAATGTCCTTGAACAATTTTGACAAGCACAACGAGAAATGCTTAAGAAGTCCTTCTCAATAAACCTCATTTTTTTTGGTGATTCGAGTCATCCCTGAGACAAGATATTTAGAGAAACAAAATTAAATAGATCAAAGCTTTAGTATTATGACACTAATCATCAATGAGTGCTATCAATTTAAATTCAAACACATACACGAAGCATTAGCAGTTATTAATTATATAACATTATATAATTACATGCATGATGACACGTGCAAAATAATCGTAACATCTTGAATTTTGAATGACTGGTTCAAAAACTCTTTATCCCATCTTTTTGTATTTGGTAAATCTTAGATGGATATGACAAGTAAAAATTTTGTAACATATCCCTCAACTGTATTTAATATCATCTACTCCAACTTACGTAATTATTAAGCTTTGTGTTTGAATTATGAATTTGCATAAAAGAATATTTTGGATTAATTTAAATTTATATCTCCACAATATTGTACAGAAAAGAAAAGAGTATTTTCTATATTTTATTGTAAGGAAAGAAGAAAACAATGAAGAAACAGTATCAACCATAATAAGAAGTAGAAAAAGCACACTAACCTTTTGAATGAATGGATCCACCATTATTTCACGTAGTCTCTCGTGAACATTTAAGTCTTTTTGGTCGCACACAAACTTGTAAAGCTTTGGCATCCCTGTTTGATCCACAATCAACTCCGGAATTAATCCCTTAATTGCCAACTCTCGAAGCTCAGGAAAGCTGTTCTCTCCTAAGAAATCCAGCGTGATTGATGGGCTGTATCTACAAATCATCAATTCAAGGGTCTCTAATTTGGGTAGTTCCTTTAGTACCTTCATTGGATCCTCAGTGAATTTCATGAACGAAAGTCCAAGGTAGATAAGGTTTGGAGGGAATTCAATGGCGTCAAGTTTGAATGGAAAATGAGATCTAGCGTTCAGATCCAACTTAGCAAGATGGTCATAGCGGGACAGGTTTAACCTCTTAAACATCTGAGTGAAACTCAAGCCCAAGAATTGGAGCTTCTCCGATATGGGTGTTTTACCAGATATTGCATTTATATGTTGGTCATTAATCTCAAATAAATTTAGCTTTCTCAAGTTGGAGAGTTTTTGTAATGAGCTAGCTTTCAAAATGGTACCCGACACAAGAGCTAAAGTTTCTATGTTCGGTAAATACACCACACTTCTGACATTCAAATTTGTGCATTTGTTAGACTCAAATTTTTTACCATGGCCTAATAAGCTTAAATGCTTCAAATGCTTCATCCTGAAAATAGTTCTTGGCAAATCACAATCAAAATATGCTCCAAGAATATCCAATGTCACCAATTTCTTGAGATTCCTTATGGTTGAAGGCATCCTTTCAAATCTCCCACTCAACTTAAGGAAAGTCAAGCTACTCAAGTTTCCTATCTCATTAGGAATCAAAGACCATCCTCCTCTTTAGTTACAGAAACAGAACAAGGTACGAAGTTTTGGAGTAGCAGAATTTGAAAAAGAAAATTGACTAGTGTCGTCAATGGTAAGTCTACGAAGCATTGAAAATGAATTAGAGTGTATATTATGGCATGTACCAAAGAAGTTGTTCTCGTCTGCCATTTTGATGCAAAGAGCGCGTAGAAGATCATGAATGCGACAAAATTGCACTCTTCCATCCAAACCTCTATGAGAAACTTGGATTAAATTTCTGTCACTTAACATTTCTAGTTTAGAAGCCCCAATGTCATCAGGATTTCGATTTCCGTCAACATGGATCAATTTCTCTGAAACCCAAGCCAAGACCAACCTATCACTATGAATTTCTTCATCTTCGGGGAAGAGCCCAAAGTAAAGGAAAAAAGGCCTCAAGTCAGGAGGTAAATCTTTGTAACTTAGAGACAAGATTTCTGAACATTTATTTTCAGCACTAGTGCTCAAGATGTCAAGCACCTCATTCCATTCATCTTTAGTTCTTCTTCTCTGACGCAACATACCGGCCGCAACCACAATTGCCAGTGGCAACCCACCACACCTTTCTACTATCTTCTTAGAGATATCTTCCAATTCTATTGGAGGAAATCTCTCATTTGTATTTTCTGAAGAAGATTTCATCCGCTCGGAGAAGAGTTCCCAGCTCTTTTCTTGATCTAAGAGTTTCAATTCAATCAAAGAGCTTTCGCCGCCTATATATCTGCCCACATTAGTATACCGAGAAGTAATGATAATTCTGCTACCATTTCTGGAGTTGATGGGGATAACGTTTTTTAACTCATCCCAAGATTCAATTTTCCAAATATCATCAAGAAAAATTAAGCACCTTTTTTCATTGAGCAGAGCATGCAGGTTGAACTTCAAATTTTGCTTCATCTTTTCCTCTTCAAGGCCAACTTGCTTTGCTATTTCATGTAAAAACTCACTGATTCTAGGCTCATTTGAGACATAGACTAAGGCAGAAGAAGTAAACTCGTGTCGAATGTCATTATATATTTTTTTAGCGACGGTGGTCTTACCTACACCTGCCTCTCCTACAACACACATCATTTTACACTCCAAGTTTGAGCTCCTCAATTTTTCCTTGAGTTCCTGGAATTTATCTTCACGACCGACAACCATTGACTCCGTGGCACCTAGGAATTCTTTTCTTCGATTCCATACCTCCGAATCTGCATTACCTGTTTGATTTTATGTGGTTTATATTTATAAGATAATTGGTTTAATAATTATAACTTAAATAGACATTTGGATAACTACCATAGAAGCTCTTTCCTACTAATTGGACAAAGAAAAATAGCCATATTCCTCATATTTATAGAAGACTATCAAATTAAAAGTGAAATTTAGAGATCTTGATTTTTCATATTTATGTTTCTTTGCCAAAAAAATAAAGAATGTAATCACCATGTTCAGATTTATATTGATCTAAATGGATAAAATCAGCATACCTCCAACCGTATCAGCATTGACTTGACATCTTTGTCTAGTATCTTCAATTTCTTGGGCCCGTCTCCTGATTTTCTCAATTTCCAGGGCAAAGGTATTTTTAGCGAAACCATAACATAGTATACAGGCAGCATGCTTAACTAATCCAAATGGCCCCTTTCCCTTGTGCGATGCAATCTCTGGAAGGTAAGTGTCCAAAAGATTCTCGATGTCCAGAGCAAGATCTCTCATGTCATTTATCAAGTTAGTTACTTCGTGTCTTCCATCTTGCTTTGACTCGGCATCTTTGAGACATGAATTGAAGTGTCTCATCTTGCCTTCAATCCATTCTATGTCCTCCTTCAATCTATACAAGCGTGAGCCTGTTTCAACAATTAGATTGGCGCCTATCTCAACTACTTGATTAATGACTGCTATAAATACTGCAGACTCCGCCATCTAATCTCCTTTTCTCTCAAATTCAGTATGTGAATCAAAGGAAACTCAAGATTTTAGTGAGTAGTGGAATGAATATCTGTATACATTAATATAGTACTCAGATGACATAATTTTTTTTGTTATTTTATTCTGCATTATTTCGGTAAATTAATCTTGAAAGTCTTTCTTTAATGATTTTAAGTAAACGAAGATAGATTCCAAGTCCAATAAAGCTGAGACAAATAAAAATAAATTAAAAATCAACTTGACCATGAACTTCTAATCCTAACAAACTCGTTTGGAACAACAAATTTGAAATATTGTACCACTAATTCACACTTAGGAGGCGATAAAAATAATTTGATTATTTTATTAAAGTTGTAATTAATCTGTCCAAAATATCCAATAGGTACAATCTGAACTGAGTGCAAAAAATACAAAAACAGCCCAAGACAGTCGAGACTCATATAATAAATTAACAAAAAAAAAAAAAAAAAAAGTAGAGGATATACATCTTTTTAATAAAATATATTCATATTTTACAATTGATCAAATTTTGATATCATAATTACTGCAATTTAAAAATAAATTTGATCTACACAAAAAACATCACTCCTAATAATTTCAACATTTATCATACCATTACACCCACCATTCTTTCTCCAAAAATCCCCAATTTACAGACAGAATCATGAATTTGTCAATGATCGTCAACTTCATATTAAAGATTCCCTTTATTTTCCAAATTCTTATATTCCATTTTCTACAATATACATTTGGGGATTTAAGGGTTTGTGGTATTCCCTTTATTTTTTACTTCTCCAAGGCAAAAACCCTCTCGCAAGTGTCACTTTTAGAACGTTTTTGTGTGTTTTAGTAAGAGAAAGAAAGGACCGGCCGCAATCCACAAATGAAGTCGCTCGTGTATAAAATTTCATAGGTGTACTTAAGTCAAATTTGTCTAACGAGCAACAATTTCCGTAATATTACACATAATCAATAATAAATTTCAACACTACAAACTAAATATCAAAAAAATTAATACAAGATAAATATTTACGTGGCTTGGAAAGCGAATTCATTTCCATATTATTGCCACGTTTGGATTGAATAAATATTTCTAGATGCGTTGAAGCGATCTTCATTCGCATCTAGCTTCAAATTCAATATTTCGAAATACATTGAAGCCATCTTCATCCGCATCTAGCTTAAATTGTCCATCAAGTGATTAAAAGGGAATTTAAAAGAAAGTCAACTTGTTAGGTGGAATTCCATTTACACTTTGGGTTCGTTTAATTGCAAATGTAGAAAATTGGTGGAAATACAATATTTTACGGGAAATTGAATTGTCTAGAAATTGTTTTACTGAGAGTTGTAATTAATTGTATTTGATTGATATAATTTTTCACTTGAAAAATGTTGAAAGTTTGGTATCCGTTTGATTTCGTTTTTTTATGAAATTTGTCTATTAAAGTGATAATTTTTTCTACCATTTGGTCTAGAATTTGTTCCAATTGTCAAAAAAAAAAATTGTCATACTAAATATCATTCGTGTGGCTTTGTTTTGCATGAAAATTGTCATAAAAGTGATAATTGTTTTTATCAGTGTCTAGAATTTTTATCAATTACCAAAAAAAAAAAATCAAAAATCAAAAATCAAAACCAACCAAAACATCAAGAATTTTTTTTCTTCAAAAGGGTGAAAAATGTGGAAGGGGAGAAAAATTTTCCTTGGGAAAACTTTACCCATCAAACACTACGAAATTGAAAAATGATAAAAAAAAAAAAAAAACTTATTAAAATAGGCCACAAAGGACCATGCGACAATTTATTTCGAAGGTATAAAATAGGACATCAAATTTACACAACTAAAGTGCACAATAATTGTGGAGAAAAGAAATTCATATAAACTATTCACTATCCAAAAACGTGTTTTTGATATCAAACATGTAAAACTAAATATTAAAATTCATATTATATGGTTCATCGTTCCCCTAGTACAAAGAAAATTAGTCTAGTATGTTATAAAAAAACAAAAAAACAAAAAAAAATTGAAGAATCGACATCATCCAATATAATTCTTGAATTTATTCTCGTGTTCTTGGATTTGATCTTCATGTTCTTCGCTTCATCTCTGCTTCAAAAGTCTCTTAGAAAGTGTTCCCCTTTGTTTTGGACGATTCTAGGGCTTTAAAACATGCCTCAAGATTTGTTCCATACGAGTTCTATTTAAATGAGGAAATCAGATTTTTTCCTTCGGAATTTAATGCGACCGTATAGAATAATAAAATTCTCCCTAAAATTCTCTAAAGTACTACACGCGACCGCATAATTTAAGAAACTTTTATTCTTTCACATTTTGGTCATCGAATTCCATTTTCTCGTTTCTTGATCTATTTTCTCACTTTTTTTTCTTCCAACACTTCATTCCTTTGCTCTGTTGGCTTTTGACTCCTCCTTCACATCTTCGTTTATTCTCCCCAGTCATCTTTCGATTATTTGCACTTTGGTCCCCTAAACTTTGATTTCATTCCATTTTGGTCATTTTCCACTTCTTTTTCCTAAATTCCACCATGTTATCAATGTTATCCTACAAAACACAATTTATATAGAATTAAGCCATATTTCGATATAGTTACCAATAACTATCCATGTTTTGTGACCTAAATAAGTGTGTAAAACGCACTTATCAAAAATTTCTAAGCTCACCAACAACCCACATATTAAATTTTTATTTTAGAATTATGTTTTTCCTAATTAACTAAATTTAGTAATTTCATCGTAATGGAAAATGTAAACATCGAGGTCGAATTCAATTAAGGAAAGTCAGGAATCCCGATCTTATTAATTATTATTGTTTTAAAAATAGAATCGAGTATCGACAATAAAAAATTAAAGGGTCAAAGATGGAAATGTTCAACCAAAGTCGAATAGAAATCGAACTAATTGTATAGAATTATTAAATATATCCATAATAAAATATTACAAATATAAGTTGAAGTCCAATATTGAGTCCGACTATTATAATTTCTAACTTAAATATGCAATTAGTAAATACGTTGATTTAGAATTTGATATAATAATTAAGTCCTTGGGTGGGCTCCATTTTAACGAGGTTTTGGGAAAAAAATATTTTGGAATAGTAATTTTTTCGAAAATGTGTAATTAAAAAGTAAGAAAAAATTTAAATTTACGTGTAATATTATTTTATTAAGGAATGTGTGGTTAAAAATGAAGAAGGAGAAAAATACACTAAATTAAAATGAAACCTAAACAAGGCCAAGTAAATTATACTTAATTTACTACTTTAATAATAAAAGAAAAAGGGAAAGGAAAAAGTAAAGTGATACGACATTGTCTCATTTTTAACACAAAAATGTGAATTTTCTTTTGTAACGGGCACAACTCAAGAAGAACAAGTAATGGATTGCTTCGTTGGTAGAATGGGGAAAAAGCCTTTTTCAGTGAGAGAAATGGATAAAATAGAAAAACGAAAAGACAAAAAATAAATAAAAGAGAAACTAATCAATTATTACATTTCTAGAAAAAGCTTTTTCCCCATTTTTTCCAAACTATCAACCTGTGGAATCAGAGAAATCGTGCTAGGATCGACTGGTTCCAGATTTAACCACCGGTTCAGTGAGTTTGGCACCCATTTTCAAAAAATATGTTTTCAATGAGTAATCGGATTGATTTTGGCCCGATTTTTCTATTTTTTGGTTGAACCGACCGATAAAATCCTATTTTCATACTATTGCTAATTAACCCACTTGTATTTAATTTTCAAGTATTATGTTTACGATCATTAAATTCAAAATAAAATATATATATATATATATATATTAACAGTCATTTCTTGAGTACTAGCTAACTACTTTCCTCTCTTGATTAATAATTTGATAAAGTAATGTATAAGAACTTTCGATAATCATGAATAAGTAGAAACTTCTTTAACAATTTACGAAAAGCCATATTATAAATTTTAACATACAATCTCCCGTTTTAACAAGTAAAAAATATCATATTGTCGGGTTCTCAGTAACAAACATGAAACTAATTCAATCATGTCAATCAAAAGAAGAATTTAAAACAATGAACTAAAATGTAATAAAAGATAATTGAGCTTACATTGATCACCCTAACAAATAATTTTGCAAATAAACATGATGAAGAAAATCAGGACAAGAAGAATGTGACATATATAAACTGGTAAATTAACAACAATGAATACCTTCAATATTTGATTTCCAGAGTCCATACATTTTCATGCTTGAATTCCCTTAATTTATTAACTTCTTGCATCGATTTCTTCTCAAAGATTGATTTGTAATGTATTTGATTCAATCTCTAATATGTGGTGTTCCCTGTCGGTGGCGTTCCCTCAATGTTAACAGACTTGACATATTATTGAGCCCTTATTTGAGTTCTATTTAAAAAAAAAAAAAAAAAAAAAAAACTCGTTTTCAATTACTCATTCATCCATAAAATAATTTTCAAAAAAATTTCACTATTAAAAAACACAATTCCTTCAAAAAAAAAAAAAAAAAAAGACGCGGGGCTCAAACAAGAGCTAAACCTCTCCTTGAATCTGATTAAAATCATATTTTAATTAGCTTTCTCATTTCTCAACAGCTAAGTTTAAAAAATTACAAAGTGCACAAAACATTTGTAAAATATTTTACAGCCTACTGAAGAGGTTGAAACATAAAAGGTCAAAAACACCCCAATTTTTTAAAATCAATTTCCAAAAATATCACTCACTTTCCTTAACCGTGTTTGGTACACATTAAAATTTTCATTTTCATTATTCTACTCATTTTGAACCATACGTTTGTCAATAAAATAATATTTACATCACATCAATAACTTTTCCTTCCTTTTCAACTATACATTCTCTATCAATCTATTATTTCAAAATACATTCTTCCAAAATAATGTGGTCCCACCATTTATTTGATAAGTAAATTGCCAAAGTACATTTTTGGAAATTGGACCTGTAACCATCTCCCCATAAGTCAACCATCGATTGTGTTTTTTCTCGTAATATTCCACGAGAGGTACTACTTGTACAAAAAAATTTACAACTTTGTTAACAAAATGGTAAAGTGGCGGCCCTTTATTCAGGCGCCCCCCAATAGGGGGCTGTCACTTGACCATTTTGTAAAAAAAAAAATGTTGTACAAAATTATGTACTAGTACAATTATTGATATTCCACAACTTCATTCAATGTGACCCCCACAATATAGAAAATTATATTGGCCGATAACTCATTTTAATGGGTTACAAACAGACGTTGAAAGGCTAAAAATACCTAAAAATTAGTCCAAAATATCCCCAAGTTGTCGTGTAAACGTATTACATGACGTGAACACTACTACATTGTAATTGAATGAAGTAGGCTAAAGCTATTTGTACACCTCTGTTTACCATTTGGTTGGCAGATGAATGATGTGATAGTTTTATAATAGTTGGATTAAATGTGTGAGATGTAAAAAGTGACGTGAGATTGTGTCAAATATAAATTCAATAAGTCATGATATAAAAGGAGGAGTACATGTAGGAAGATTGAATAAAGTATTAGTAAAATTGTAATTGAACATAATTTTCCTGCAAATCTAAAATTACAGTCACCGTCACGTGAATATGAGCATAACTGTAATTGAACGAAATATTGTTACACTTGTAACTGGACACAAAATTGAACAAAATAAGAATCAACGTAAATTTTAAATCATACTAAGTCTACAAAATACTAACTCTAGATTTAAGAGTAAAGTTGTTTGTACGTATAACAATATCAGAAAGCTTCATAGATGATGATGTGGAGGGACTTAATTGACTGTTTTAAATTTTTGTGCAAAATCAAATAAAATCCCGCCACTTGACTTTTTGTAATTTCGTCTGTATATAATGCATGTACATGTACGGTTGTGCTACATGTACGATTACGCTACATGTACATAATAATTTAGATAATGATTTATCAATGGATGGTGTGATGAGATTTAATTATATCATAATAATTTCATTAAAAGAATTCACTTCAATTTTGACACATCATTATTACGTAAAACATTAAGTAAATAGTTTTATAATTTTATTTTTATTTCTTTGGCAACCGGTTAAGCCAAAACTACTGTTATTGTAATGATTTTATTGGAGAATATTAACTTATCGATCTAAATAGTTTTTTAAATTATTTTCCTAAAATAAGGTCCCAAAGTAATCACTGCATTCATGCAATTTGCAATTACACATTAAAATTCAATCACGGTAAAAATTACACATCCGCCACAAATAACAATGGTGAATTATGAGGAAATCAATGAAAACGATTGCATAGAGAGCATTAATGATCCCAGTGAATATATATTGATTATAATTCTTTTGATTAACCACACATACATCTGAGCAATCAAATAGAGGAAGTGATCCGAGTAGAGTGCAACATGGATTTCGGTGAGAGGCTCATCGCTCCAGATGAAGATGGATAGGATCATGTTATCAAACCGGCGTTCGAACACGGGGTCCAAAATTGTGGAAACTCAATGGCCCGAATCAAAATAAGTCTCGAGGTCGACCACCAAGTTGAGGCACAGGTCATTACCTGCCTACAGCCACGCCTTACACACCCACATGGCCCCCAGCCATCAGCCCGCCAAAGACAGGCACAAGAGGATGTTGATGAGGCACTCGTGAGTTAAATCAGCCCAACCACGAGCGAGTTATCCTAAGTCGGTTATTTTGCCTTCTTTGTCGTCGTCCTTTTTAACGAATAATAACACAGTGGATTGATTATGATTATGTTAAACTGAGTTAATTGTTTCAATGATCATTAAACTTACGTATATGTCTTCGATTGCTCATTAAAGTTTAAGATGTCAAATTTTGATCACTAAATTTTGAAAAATGTTGGACGTTACTCATTGGCTAACTTCTGTTTCAATTATGTAACTGAATTGGTGACGTGGCTGAGGGAATGCACTTGTTGTGCCCCCATCACACTCCTAAAATTTTGATGTGATCGAATTTTAGTCACTAAATTTTGAAAAAAAAAATATTTCCCCAATTGATTCCACAAATATTTCAAACTTCATCCTTGAAGACAAAAATTGGGGGGAACTTTTTTGCTATCTTTATTGTTTTCAAATATGCATTGTATCCTAGTCTACAAGGATTTGAAAACGTCGTCTCCACCATTCATAAATGGATAATCTCTCATTGTTAATGATCGATCACGACTTTGACAAGAATGTAAGTCTTTGTGAGATATTCATGTAATAATCAAAAAATAAATAAAATTATTCAATAGTGAATTTATTGTCAAAAGATAAATATTTTACAAAATAGCCATAAAATATTGAACATGATCACTCGCAAGCTAAAGAAAACACACTAAAATTACACGAAACTCTCGAAAAATATGATTTCCACTAAATTGTATTACACACGACACCCGTTATTGATACAATAAGAAAGCACTCTATTGTCCTTGCACAATTTTGGTGATTCGAAATTATCCTTGACACACAAGATATTTAAAGAAACAAAATTAAATATATCAATGCTTTATTATTATGACACTAATCATCAATGAGTGCTATCAATTTAAATTCGAACACATACACGAAGCATTAGCAGTTATTAATTTTGTAATAGATGAAACATATCCCTCAACTGTATTTAATTTAAGCTTACTAAATTATTAAACTTTGTGTTTGAATTATGAATTTGCATAAAAGAATATTTTGGATTATTTTAAATTTATATCTCAACAATATTGTAAAGAAAAGAAAAGAGTATATTCAATATTTTATTGTAAGGAAAGAAGAAAACAGTATAAACCATAATAAGAACTAGAAAAAGTGGTCTGACTTCACGGCTCCACCATTATTTTACGTAGTCTCTCGGGAACATTTATGCCGCCTCTTTGGTCGCACACAAACTTGCAAAGCTTTGGCATCCCTATTTGATCCAAAATCAACTCAATTCTTATATTTACTTTAATTTTCAATACTTGAAGCTCTGGAAAGCTGTTTGCTCCTGAGAAATCCAGCGAGAATGACCCATCGCAATAACAATATTCCAATTCAAGGATCTCTAATCTGGGTAGTTCTTTTAGTACCTTCATTGGATCCTCAGTGAAAGCTAGCTGCGTAAGGTGAAGGTGGAAAAGGTTTGGAGGGAATTCAATGGCGTCAAGCTTGAATGGAAAATAAGAGCTACCTCTGGTCAGATTCAACTTAGCAAGATGGTCATAGCGGGACAGGTTTAACCTCTTAAAATTCTGATTGAAGTCCAACTCCAATTCTTGGAGCTTCTCCGATATGGGTGTTTTACCAGATATTGCATTTATATGTTGGTCATTAATCTCATCTAAAGACAGCTCTCTCAAGTTGGAGAGTTTTTGTAATGAGCTAGCTTTCAAAATGGTACCACGCATCCCATATAAAGTTTCTATGTTCGGTAAATAAACCTCATTTCTGACATTCAAATTTGTGCATTTGTTAGACTCAAATATTTTATTATAGCCTAAGAGTAAATGCTTCAAATGCTTCATCTTGAGAATAGTTCTTGGCAAATCACAATTAAAATCTGCTTGTCGAATATCCAATGTCACCAAATTCTTGAGATTCCTTATGGTTGAAGGCATCCTTTCAAATCCCCCACTCAACTTAAGGAAAGTCAACCTACTCAGATCTCCTATCTCATTAGGAATCAAAGACCATCCTTTTCCTGAGTCATTGAAACAGAACAAGGTACGAAGTTTTGGAGTTTTTGAAAAAGAAAAATGACTAGTGTCGTCAATGGTAAGTCTACGAAGCGTTGAAAATGAATTAGAGTGTATATTATGGAGTGTACTAAAGAAGTTGTTCTCATTGGCCATTTCGATGCAAAGAACGCGTAGAAGATAGTGAATTCGAAAACTTTCTACTCTTCCATTTAAATCTCTACAAGATGCTTGGATTAAATTTCTGTCACTTAACATCTCTAATTTAACAGCCACAATGTCATAAGGATTTCGATTTCCGTCGACCTGGATCAATTTCTCGGAAGCCCAAGCCCTGACCAACTCATAACTAGAAATTTCTTCATCTTTGGGGAAGAGCCCAAAGTAAAGAAAAAAAGGCCTCAAGTCAGGAGGTAAATCTTTGTAACTTAGAGACAAGATTTCTGAACAATTATTTTCAGCACTAGTGCTCAAGATGTCAAGCACCTCATTCCAAGCATGTTTATTTCTTCTTCTCTGCCGCAACATACCCACCGCAACCTCAATTGCCAATGGCAACCCACCACACCTTTCTACTATCTTCTTAGCCATATCTTCCAATTCTATTGGAGGAAATCTCTCATTTGTATTTTCTGAAGAAGATTTCATCAGCTCGGAGAAGAGTTCCCAGCTCTTTTCTTGATCTAATAAGAGTTTCAATTCAATCAAAGAGCTTTCACCACCTATATATCTGCCCACATGAGTATACCGAGAAGTAATGATAATTCTGCTACCATTTCTCGAGTTGATGGGGATAACATTTTTTAACGCATCCCAAGCTTCAGTTGTCCAAATATCATCAAGAAAAATTAAGCACCTTTTTTCATTGAGCAGATAAAGCAAGTTGACCTCCAAATTTTCATCCATCTTTTCCTTTTCAAGGCCAACCTGCTTTGCTATTTCAAGTAGAAGGTCTTGGACTTTAAGCTCATTTGAGACATAGACTAGGGCAGAAGAAGTAAACTCATTTCGCACTTCTTTATAAATTTTTTTAGCAACGGTAGTCTTGCCCACACCTGCGTCCCCTACAATACATATCATTTTACAATCTAAGTTTGAGCTCCTCAATTTTACCTTGAGTTCCTGCAATGTATCTTCACGACCTACAAGTACTGACTCCGGGGCAACTAAGAATTTTTTTCTTCGATCCCATACGTCCGTATCTGCTTTACCTGTTCAATATTATGTGGTTCATATTTATAAAATATTTGATTTAAGAATTATAACCTAAAAAAGACTTATTAATGATTCTTTAACATGTTCAGATTTAATTATATTGATCTAAATGAATAAAAATAGCATTACCTTCATTCCTATCAGCATTAACTTGACATTTTTCTCTGGTGGCTTCAATTTCTTGGGCCCTTCTCTTGATTTCTTCAATTTTCAAGGAAAACGTATTTTTAGTGGAACCATAACATAGTATACAGGCAGCATGCTTAACTAATCCAAATGGTCCCTTTCCCTTGTGCGATGCAATCTCTGGAAGGTAAGTATCCAAAATATCCTCGATTTCCATTGCAAGATCTCTCATGTCATTTATCAAGTTAGCTACTTCATTGCTTCCATCTTGTTTCAATTCTGCATCTTTGAGACACGATTTGAAGTGTCTCATCTTGCGTTCAATCCATTCTACGTCCTCCTTTAATCTATACAAGCGTGAGCCTGTTTCGACAATTAGATTGGCGGCTATCTCTACTGCTTGGTTAATGACTGTTGTAAGTACTACTGACGCCTCCATCTAATCTTGTTATCTCTCAAATGTGAAATCTGATCAAGTATTTTGCAACAGAAATTAGCTCAAGATTAGATGCACAATTCTGCAATTATTTTATAAGTAATATTACATAATACTTAATTACTTAGTACACGTCCTTCATGACATTCCATAATATCTCACATATCTCATAAAAATTGAACTACTCAATCTCATTATTCCATATAGACTGTCACATCACCGATATTTCATAATGATAAATAGCATTATTCTTTCCATTAAGTCAAAGAAAAAAGGCAAGACCTCTAATTAATTATCGTCTAACACTTCAGTGGAATTGGTTCCAACTATTAACTATCAGAATATTCATTAACCAACCAAGAATCAAAATACCTCTCTATAGTCACATTGTTTGGACCAAACTAATGTAATTACTATGACAAACTTATAACTTAATAGAGTTGTAGTCACAAAAATTATTGAGTTAACTTAATTATCCTTATGGCAAGTGGTATAGAGGTAAATAATGCAATATATTAATATGATTAATCAATAGAGCATGTGAAGTCCATGGTAGACATTGAGAAAAGAGATAGACATAATTAATATTTCCTAGTAACTCAAACTTGCATGGTTTGGTGTACCATCTTCTTTATCGAGTATCTTCTTGTTATTGTCTTGCATATATATTCAACTTTAATTGATAAAAGTTTTTTGTGTATTTCTTGTTACGAGACTAGACTTTATAATTGATAAAGTTTGTCACACAGCAACAAATTGTTATATCCAAAAAATAGTCAATCACAAAAATATTCTTATTACTAACCTGGCTGGAAAATCTTACTGGCAGAACCCGCAAGACGATCTAACAGAGCCCACAATTGTGTTGTTTTCAAGTGCAAGTAGCAGACTTCAATACACCTATATATATACACTAAGACGGAAGGAACAAATTCAAACTTGAATTTAGAGTAAAGAATATTATTCTAGCCTCAATTCGGAAGTAATGCTAAAGAAAATTTATCATTTCTAGCCCTGTTTTTGGAGTAAAGGAAAATTATTCTGGCCCTTTATTCGTTTCTTGGTTTTAAAAAGGGTAGAATGAATAAGGAAAGTTCCTTTCTTGTAATCACAATTATCCTCATTTCCTCTAAGCTCAGAACTAAATACTTAAACCCCTGTTTGGTTTAGATAAAGATAAAAAAGTAAATAAATAAATAAAAGAAAATTAGATTTTTAGTATATTTTGATTAAAGATAATGGAATGTGTGGCTGAAAAGTTGGTAATAATTGGGGACTCATTAAAATGTATTTTTGAAAACGAATTTTACAAAATAGGTGCCAAACATGGTTAATTAATGATATTGATAAATTTCAATTTGGGACAAGAAGCATCAATTTTATCTTAGTATACGGAAGAATATGTACTGTAAATTTGTGTCGGTCTATGATATCCAAATTAGAATCATAGCACATCTAATTTTTAGTAATTGATGTAGATTAAAATCAGATTTTTTTTTATATAATAATATGATAAAAATGTGTGGTTGAAAAACTTAGTTCCACGAAATGTTTAATTAAAATTAATTGTTGACTTTTACTTAAAATTTTAATTTGATTTTAATTCAAATCAAACATGGTCTGAAACTACAGTATTAATGAAGTGCAGATCTCAACTCCCAAATACCACCCTTTCAATTCTTGTGTGTTTTCTAGCTATCTCTTTCGCAATTATCTCGTCTGATCCTCTTTTTCTCTAGCTGAAACAACCAATTTATCACGTATCAGTGGAATCCAAGTTTGAAAGTGAAAGATTCTTGAAAAATATAGGTTTGGCAAATCATCATTCTTCATTTGTAAATTTCTTTTTGCATTTTATAACTTCAAAGTTTTGCATTCTTTCAAAGTTTTAATACAAGTTGTGTTACAAAACACATTCATCTACACTTCCACACATCTATTTCTTGAGTTGACAAAAGAAGTAGAAGAAGCAAGGGAGATTGATGTAGGAAACATTGTAGGGATTCAAGATTCTTAGGATTTATTTCTATCTTCTTTCCAAACTTTAATTTCGAGTGATGTTATCAATTTAATTGTTTGTTTTGTACTTAATTTGGTGCTTGTCTAATTGTATGGCCTTTAGGATACGTTGAACCTTATGTTTTGATATTTATATATTCAATTTTGGATCGGACATTAAGTACGTGTTTGATTTCGAATGATTGTAAGGAGTTTAATATTTTTCAATTAATCGATCGCTAGTTTAATTGTCTTCAATGAATCGCCTATTTTTAGGAGAGCTAACACCAAGATTAAATACTTAATTCTATTTCATTCAACATTTTTGTAGCTTATCATGACAAACGAAAGCCATCAAATGACAATTTGAGGCACACGTACCTCAAATTGGATTCGGCAGTAGAGTAATTATGTGTGTGTGCAACAGTGCAAGCAGGGGCGAACCATAGTGACAAATTTGTAGGCCACTTAAAGTTTGGACCAAAAATGTTATTTTGTTCTTTCACTTCATAAATTTGACTTAAAAACATAACCCACCCCGAAGTTAATTTCCAGTCCATCTCTAAAGTTTCACTAACCCTAAAATACAGTTCTAGTTCTGCTCGTGCAAGCAAGCTTAGAGGTAAAGATTCAACAAGAATTTGACTTGTTCTATTTGAGTAAGGAGGATCGTCAAGATTTCGACCCAACAAAACTGAGCACAGACATTGCTCATAGAATACTAACTTGCCAAGGGTGGTTACTAATAGGTTAAAACATGCTACTTTGCTAAAAACAGTAATATGGTCCACGTTCATCTCAACAAAAGAAAGAAGAGCAGGTGATATTAGATGTAGGTATAATCGCAGAGTGAAGAACAAAGGAAGAACATGAAAATTGATTTAAAAACTTCATTTACAACCTCATCGGGATATATTGTATAGCATAAACACGTTACATTACCCACAATTCTCGGAAAAATGAGTTTCAAATTAGACCCCTACTTTAGAGGTGGGGAATGTAGTTAGATGCCAAGTGATGCAAGAATCAATAGCCTCAAGACTACAACTGACAATAAGTTCTGTAATTAAAACTTAGCCAACCAAATATTCGCAAGTTCTGGAGGGTGGGGGCGAGCAGCAGGAGGAAGGCATACATGCAGAGGATCAATCATACAATCACCTTTCCCACACTCAACAGCAGCTATTATAGGGCTAATAGTCGCATATTAAGGGCATGCAGTTGATATGTTATACAATTCTAGTGCCAAAAATTGACACCTTGTTCTAGTAGCTGAGTTTAGCTTGCCAGAATTGAGAATTACTCTTCCCAATAATCACATCAGCCAAATTTCTAAGTTCCTCTAGCCCAATACAGTTACCATCCCGTTTAACAGTCTTGCTTAATTTGATATTCTGGTGTAGTAGAACTATTGCTTCTGTAAAGAAACCATATAGTTTTCCAGATTGTTATACCTAGAGAACTTGGGTGCATATATTATCAAACTCATCTTGAAACCTCTTCAAAGTCACCATGATCAACTAAATACTCATTAACTTGTCGGGATGGATTCATTTTTCTATCACAAGCAAGCATTTCAGACTCTTTGATGAAGATATATGGGCAATCGCTCTCCAGAAATATAGATCCATTAAATAATATAATATTGGTTAAATAGAGCCCAGGATCCCTGCACAACATATACATTTTATAATCGACCATTTAAGAATTAGGGCTTCCAATTTAAACCACAAAACCGATTACTCCCTCTCTGTACTTCATACACAAAATTACAGGTGCACTGTGCATAGGAACATGTTTTCACCTCACCTTAATGATAAGGCGTACAATATTAGTAATAAAAGTTAACACTTCCATATGAACAAGAACTTATTCCTATCAAACCAACTTACAACAATTAGTATTCATACATTCTATAATGCATTCACGCATAACATATTTATACACCAATAAAGAGAGACTTGATGAAAGGAGAATAAGAGTTATGAGATTAAAAAGCCTCCGCACTAAAATAAGGTACATAACTTAAAGCAGCCAGCCTTCAGAGAGCTATTTGTAAGCACCGTATATGCTGGAGCTGCCAGAATAACTAAAAAGACCTATACACTCTTCATTTAGTTTGCTCCAAACCAAAAGAGTCGAGACTAAAATTCAGCTCCAATTAAACATAAAATTCTATAATCAAAACAATCGAGACAAAAGAAAGTAACAAAAGATGTGATCAACATAGCTATTCACGTGCTCACATTTTCGTATGCACTTAGTTTCCCCTGCACTACATTGCTTACAATTCGATACATGCACTTGGTCTAAATTAATTGGGAATCATATTCTCTTCCTTTGATCAGTTCACCAAGAGGAGGAATGGCCTTTTTACCTACTGATAGTCTACATCTTTTCTTTGAAACAGAATAATTGCTTCAGATGATGTATTGAAGTAGGATTTAATTGCTGAGTTAGAACTATAAACAAGGAATACATAAATCTAGGGCTCAAGATCAATGATTCAATGTTCATTCTCCAGAACAGATATCATCAGAAATTTCTTAAATATAAGTGCCAAAACTCGAACTGACAATTATCATAAAATCCAAATCTAAAAACAATCATTATTGCAGAGTCAACTAGAACAGATAAAGATAACGCGAAGTATAAACCTCAGTTTTTTAATTAAATTACACCATAGAAATTCAGTCACACATTAAAAATTACACATCCGCCGCAAATAACAATGGTGAAGTGTGAGGAAATCGAGAACAGTAATCAATTTAGTACTAAGCAAGTTCATAGTAATCATCACGGAACCGATCGCGATCAATGAAAACGATTGCGTAGAGAGCATAAATGATCCCAGGAATGTAGCCTAGAATTGTCAACACCAAGCATATGAAAAACTCCACCTATAAAAACAAAATACACACAGTTAGCAGAATAATCACTAAAAGGAGTAATCAAATCGTATGTACTTAAGTACGTAGCTATAATCGGAGCTTACAGTGCAGCAGCCATGTCGGAGACAAACCCCGAGAGGAGGGAGGAAAATTGCGAGTATGATTTCGCAAAGAATTGCGCATCTTGATGTCATCTTTTGCCGTTTCCGATTTTCTCTCTGTTTTTTGTGATTTTACCCTGTTTGGATCTCAATTGAGAGATTTGGAAGTGGAATTGAATTGGGGATAATAACAATTGGGGAAAATAACGCCCGCAGTGAGCTGGCGCCAGAATCCTTATATATTTTACTTATTTTTTTATTTATTAATTGATTAATCTTTTTTTATAAATAAATTATTGCATTTAATAAGTTTAAAATTTCAATACTCTACAATTTAAATTATTCAAATAACATTTAAATTGATTGACCATTAACATATATAAAAAAATAATAATATTATGTAGCACCAGAACACCAATTTAGGTAACTGCATTTAGGGGTTCAATTAAATGAATCATATGACTTTACATTTAAATAAATTTATCATTTAATGTCATGTATTGTCACCTAAACTGATTCTCAAAATTAGTGGTGATTAAAAGCATTAGGATATCTCCAAAAGAATCTTTAAACATGAGGTACTCTGTATTTTAAAAAGTCAATCTTTAAAATCATGCTTTAAGAATTCACTGTTTATAATTAAATGCATTCAAAGTGTTTTAATTTTCAAAATAGAAAAATAATAAAATAATATAAAGAAAAACTAGATAAAATAAAAATAATAATAAATATTTTTTAGAAGTAATAAAATTAAGTGTTAAATATAAAGAACTTGTAGCAGTACTTCAAAAGTTTAACTCTCTAAATTTATAAATGTTCTGCAAATGATACTATATGCTCTTTAAATATATAGTCTTTTGAAGTTACTCGTAAAAATTATGTTAAATAAGATATGAAGAGAAATCAATCAATATTCATTAGAAAAAAGAAAAAGAAAAAAAAAGAGCCAAATAGAAAGCACTATTGGAGTGAATAAAAAATTTACCTTTTAAATTTAAAGATACTATCTATTATACATACGATACTTTTTATAGATAGAGATCTTAAAAATACTCCCAAGAAACGGTAACCTTGCAATTCCTAACAAAATTAACAAGTATGCCACCGACACATCGTATCACTACTGCAATGGTGAATCAAGCTCTCCTCTAATGACAATTCTCCAAGTGATCTACTCGTCACCCCATTTGGAGGAAATCAAATCCCACACCGTTCCCTTTTTGCCTCAACCTTCAAATCTGATTCTACTCAGCTATGATACATATAGAGGTATGGATCTTATCGCATCACGTGGTGTCTAACGAACATGATGTAGTTGTGAGTCTTGTGACATGGGAGAAATAATAGGAATGTTTAGTAGAGCTAGCTCCCTCGTCACTCATCAACGGCTTGTGAGCTAACTCACCAAATTAAGAAAAATGTTCGTTCCCCATTTTTTTGCAAAAAATGTATTTTGAAATAGAGATTCGATGGAGAATGTGTGGTTAAAATAATAAGTAAAGATTTGAGGTTTGCATATAATATTGTTTTATTGAAAAATGTATAATTAAAAGTAATCAAAAGAAAAATGCATTTTATAAATAGTTGAGATCAAACAAGGATACAATTTCAATTAAAAAATTAGAAAATATTGCAGACAGCAAGCGACTCGTGAGCCAAGCTGCACAATTGTTAAGCGAACGGCTCGACTCTCCCCATTTAACACTCCCTAAGAAATAGGATGTTGCCAGAGCCTAAAAGTCGAGTTGGGAGAAGTAGAGGTGGATGTTGGATGGGTCCATTTAAGGAATTCAATTGGTAGGGATAATTTTTTTTCTTTTTATTTATTAAATTAAAATTAAGAACATTTAGTCCTTTTATTAAAAAAGGGGGAGCGGTCTTGAATCTCCCACATCCATCTATATCCTAACTACATGGGTCATTGAGACATCGTCTATTTGAGTTCAAGTTTGTCCATAAGGTCTTCATCGGCACTTAACTACAAATATTCATTTTCATGGCAACGCTCAAAGCTTATGATTCTTAATGCAAGAGATGAATTTACTTATTACAGCACAAAAAGGAGGGAAAGAAATATTGAATTTTTGGAGGGAAGTAAAAATTATGAATGGACGATTTTACTCTTTTTTTAATTGGTCAAATTAAGTCTATTTTTTTCTTTTTAGACACTGGTCATCCGCTTGGTTAGGATTTTATGGCTTGCTAGCAAGCTCTCCAATTCATTCGGTTAAAAACGATTGAGAAAATTTTCATTCTCCTTTTGAGGCCTCAAGTGGTTATTCGTCACATCCTAAATGGGTTAGATCTAGTTGAAATCTCATTCACGCCTGCTCTAATCGAGATCTTTGGAGATGATAGAAATAAGAAAGAAGATAAATGAAATGGTCTTATTTTAACCTTTAGTACAGTATAGCAAGTCTTTGTTTTAGCCATTGTTTGATCCACATTATTTCTAAAATTTTTTTTTCTCTTCTTTTCAACCACATATTCTTCAATAAAATAATATAACAAGCAGACTCAAATCTTTTCCTTATTTTTCAACAACACAATCTCCATTGATCTACTATTCCAAAATGTATTCTTAAATAAAATGTAACTCAAACAAAGTTTTAATGAGAGATTTTAGAATGCCATTCATTTCAAAATAAGAAACTTTTCTACACAGAGATTTAGCTAGAGGTGTCAAGACGGACGAGCCGGCCAGACCCGTGAAAATCGACTCGGGACCGCGGGCTTACCCGTGACCCTAACGGACAGTTCACAGGTCAAGGAAGTGTGACCCGCGGGTTTCGCAGGTTGCACCTTTCCGCGGCCCGTGAAAAAAAATTTAAATATTATAATTAAGTAGATGTCAACCTAGTTGGGATGTACTTAAATTATAATAAAAGTAGGTATCAACCTAGTTGAGATGTACTTATGCGGGTTAATACCCTAAATAATCACCGAACTTTGCCAAAAGTTCCCATGAGATCACTGAATTTCAAAACTTCATTAATTAGTCACTGAACTTTGCATAAAGTTCTTAGGAGGTCACTGATCTTTAAAACTACCTTAAATAATCATTGAACTTTTTCAAAACTTCCCTAAATAGTCACTGAACTTTACAAAAAGTTCATTGGGGGTCACTAAATTATTGATGTATGGGGTCCCAATTTGCAAAGTTCGATGACCTCCTGATAAGTTTTAGCAAAGTTCAGTAACTATTTATAGTAGTTTTGAAGTTTAGTAACCTCCTAAAAACTTTTTGCAAAGTTCAGTGACTAATTAGGAAAGTTTTGAAGTTCGGTGACCTCCGGGAACTTTTGGCAAAGTTCAGTGACTATTTAGGGTATTAACTCTACTTATGCTATAAATATTTGATAATAGTAATTAGAAATGTATTTAGTTGTTATTTGTTTAAGTTAAATTTAACTTTACAAAGTTATAAATAATTTATGTAACATTAAATTTGAATTCTATGTAAACATTTCTTGGTATAAATATGAATTTAACATTTTGTTTAATTCTTAGTTTACATTTAACAAAAAAATATTTTTTGCTATAAATATGAAATTTTTTATATTTTTATAATTTTATTTATACAATAATACGGGCAAATCGAAACAAATCGCGACCCGTGACCCGCATGGGCTCGACCCGGATGGGTCAGCGGATGGGCTTGGGTTGTAGTCCAAAATTGTAGCCCGACCCGGAACCCGTAGCCGGCAAACTTTTTTTCACGCAGACCGTTACCGGGCTCATATGTTGACGGGCCGACCTGGCTCGAACCACCCGAATTGACATCTCTAGATTTAGCTACCTAACTTAAAGCGTGCAATTTCGAGTTAATGCCATATAAAAAGAATTTCGAAGAGGTAACAAAATAAAAATACGATTTCCAAAGTCACAAGTAAGTGAAATATTTCGGACCGTAACAACAGTTTTTCATTTGTTTTTACTAATTCATGGAGATGCTCTTAAGGGTTGTTTGAGCCACATTATTTTGGAAGAATGTATTTTGAAGTAGATTGATGGAGAATGTGTGGTTAAAAAAGAAGGAAAAGTTATTTGTGATGAAAAATATTATTTTATTGAAGAATGTGTGGTTGAAAATGAGTAGAATAATGAAAATTTTAATGGGTATCAAACATGGGTTAAATACATGGTCTCACATCGATTAGTGTGTCTCTATTACGTCATTCCACGGGGAGCGTTCTCAATATGCTAATTTGCTCATAGGTAGAGAATGTGTTTATGAAACACAATTGTACAACTATCGTTGACCTTATTTGTTGAGAGAATAAATTTTGTAATTAGTGTTTTTAAAAGCACGCATAAGAATTTGAACTTACATGTAAAATTATTTTATTGAAAAAATATGTAGTTAAAAATGAGTTTGAAAAAAAAAAAAATGAACGAGGATCAACACACTTATTTTAACTGAAAAAATGTTAAGTTGTAGAGGGTGATATTTAATTGTTTGGTTAGTAAAATAAACCTGCTACAATAACTTATGTTAAATGGGAAAAATATTTAATAACTATACACTAATAGTATATGAAAATAATTAAAATTTCAATTGTATCATATATGTTCTAACAACCAAACATATTCTAAATACATATTTAATATGAAATCCTTAAACGCATATTAAAATTTTAACGTGTTCTTCTTCTTTAATATTGTCTATTACTTTCAAGTTTACCACATAACAGAGTCAAAATATGAACGTAGAGAACAAGAAAATGTAGAAAGAACAAAACAAAAATGCATTATATTTTATATATATATATATATATATATATATATATATATATATATATATATATATATTTGAACGTGGAGATCAAGAAAATGTAGAAAGAACAAAACAAAAATACATATATATAAAGAGAAGTAGAGAACAAGAGAGAGAGAGAGAGAAGCAATGAACTCTAAACAAAAATGTTTTGAGAACCAAAATCTCATATTTATAGAAAATAATTACAACTATAAAGGATATAACAGTCATAATAACTAGGATTTAGGTGTATAAAAGTCATTTATAAATACTACTATATTTACAACATTTCCATTTGAATGATTATTTATGCAATAATTATTTCATTGAAAGAGCCCCGTTCTCCGACCCACAGTGGGCAGGAGAAACTTTACCCACTGATTATGTGACATTTGCCACATAAGCAGCGGTCCATGGATTTTTAATTTCATTTTTAAACCCCCTCTACCTCAATGTAGGTACCCAACCCCAATTTAAAAGTTTATTAATAAAATATTAGAGAAAATTATATGTTTCTTAAATAGCGTTAACTCGAGCTTAACTACTTGAAAAATATTTTTTTTCAAGTCTAACATACTTTATTTAACGTGGGCTTTAAAATGAGACCAATATGAATATAATTTTGATATCTTTAAAAATACTTAAATGTTTGACTCAACTAAAGTGGATAATAAAAAAACATGATTTTGTCAATTTTCTTATCATCAATAGATTACATAGCAAAAGAACCGTGTTATCATCAATAGATTATATAGCAAAATAACTTAAAACACAAAAAGATTGATGGTAAAGCGCAGCATGCGGTTTGATTGGCTTTACCAAAATATTTATCAACATAATATTTATCAAAATTGTGACCAAAAGTCTAGTATAGTGTGCCAAATAAGAAATACTATTAAATTTCGTGTTAGTTTCTCTTTTATTTAATAGAAAACAATTGCCGGTGATAATATGCTTATTCCTTCATATCACACATTATTGACTCATTTGAACTCTCAAAACAATAATTGCTAAGTTTTAGATAATTTGTAATTGGCGATTCTGTGAATAAAAGGATTGAAATTGATATATTGTAAAAGTTCAAGGAGTAATGTGATATTAGTCAAAAGATAGATGTTTGAGTCTAGAGTTTAAAGAATGGGAAAAGAAGGAAAATTGTGCGAGTTTTCACTAGACTGTTGCCAATGTTTGGCTCGAGTTCCAAAAGTAGAAACATTGTCGATAGGCTGTTGCACAGGCCTTTGCTTGAGTGACGGGTTATACGAAAAAAAATTATTTTACGATTTCAAGATTTTTTTTCCCAAAACTCTTAAGGTTGAATATTGAGAGAAAAAATTTAAAGAGTGATTCCTCCATATTATATCTTTCAACCTTCATCCGTGTGAGAGTTTTGGTGAGAAAAACATCATTCTATTAATCCAAATATCAAACCACTACTTCCTCTACATCTGGTCAGAGTTCTGAAAATCTAAGGAAGTTGACAAAAGTTATTGTCTGTGTAGAACGAGTTGTTCTTCGTGATCCACGAGAGATAAACGAATTCACAACGTTTAGAGTGCTGTGGGGTAACAGATTCCACAAAAAGTTTTGGAAACAACAACTAAGGATTGATGCAGGGGAGCACGGGATCCATGGATAGCTGTAAAAGTACAGTCGGGAGATTAGATAGTACGAATCGTCTAGTCTAATAGACTGTAAGTTGTTAAATTCGTTTATAGTGGATTGACGGCAAAGTGTCTAGAGTTTTTTCCAGTTGGGTTTCTCCGTAATCATTTTAGTGTTGATTTACTGCTTTCATTATTTGCTGTTTATTTTATACAAACTGCGGTATTTTAACTTATGGCTAAAATATTTGTATGAATAATCATCTAGAAAAGAATTAAAAAGTAATTTGTTGCTTTTTAATTCGTTACTAATTGTAATTCCGCATTATACACTTATTCACCCCCTATAGGTGTTGTTAGGGTCGAACTACGTATTTTTCAATTTTAAATATTCGGGATCGAGTAATATTTTAACAAAATATTAATATTTAAAGAGGTGTGCTTGTTCACGCGCAACAAAATAATACAAATATAATATTCTTTTTCATGCAGTACTACAGTATTATTTTGAAATATTGATTTGGATTGTTTCCTTTCAAAAATAATATATAATATTCTTCTAAAAAATTGTACTAAAATATTGAACAAAAAAATTACATTATAATAAATATTTATCTATCATAAATAAGTATAATCAAATCGATATAACTAGATCAAAAAAAAATTACCTCTTTTTATGCAATTTAAAATTAAGAAAATACTACTATTTTCTTTGAGTATATTAAAACAATTTCTTTGTAAACTCAATTGGCTGGAACTTCTTGTCTTTTTTATTATTATTATTATTATTATTTAAGGAAAAAAATTCTACCTCAATTGGCTAAAGATTTGAAAACAGTAAGAGAAACAAATTTTACTAACTCAATCGGTTAGAATTTCGTGCTGATAAAATTTTATAAAATGAGATAAAATGAGAACAAGATAGAGAAGTAATAAACTTGTGTGTTTTATTAAGAATCAAAGTTTCATGTTTATAGGAGAGAATTAGGGTTATAAAAGATACAACAGTCATAATAACTAGATTTGTAGGGTATAAAAACCATTCATAAATTTTGCTTCATATACTTACAACACATATGTATAAAATTTAGATTTAAATACGTCAATGTTATTTTATATATATACATATAAAACGCGTAAAATTTTTCACAAGAATTAGCTAACGAGGGCATACAATTCTACCAAAAAATAAAATTATAAGACTAATAGAGACAACGTAGCAAAATGTTTGTTGAACAGAGTTAACATGAGTAAATTCATGTACTAAATCATAAATAATTTGAAATTATTGCATGACAACCTGTTTCTAATGAAGAAAATATAACAATTTTTCTTCAGAAAAAGGAAAATAAAAAACTAAGCATTGAGAGGACGCCATTCTTCATCAGGGTTTGCCTCGCGAACTACGATGGCATATATTGCATAGATAATTCCAGGAACATAGCCTAAGAGCGTCAGTATCAAGCAGATGAAGAATTCGCACTGCAATTACATAAATGAAGCGAAAAAGTTATTAATCTTTAGATTTGAATCCATTTATTAAGAAAGAATATAATCCATTCAATTTTGCTTCATATACTGAATATTCACATGTGAGTCCCGTGGAATTCTTTTTTTAGGATTTTTCCCCATTTACAGAAAGAAGGCACCAGAATTTGGCCAGAATACAAATGCGTGGGACCCACCATGCATTTAAAAATAAATAAAAAATGCGTGAGACCCTCAAATGTGTGTATTCTGGCCAAATTCCGGTGGCCTTCTTTTTGTACACCCAGTGCGGCTGCTTTTTTAATACGTTGTGGAGTCCACTCTATTGTGAGTATTCTGTCTCATTTCTGTGGAAATGTTTACGTACATGGGGGAAAAATTATAACCCATTATTGAATAATTCAGAATTTCAGAAGAGTTGATGATGAAATTTAAATGAACAGAAAAATAAAAAAGGAAAGATATTGTAACACATACACTGCAGCAACCATGTCTAAAGAAGACTCCCAATGGTGGAATTAAGATTGCAAGAAGGATTTCCAAGAAGACTTCACACCTAGATGGCATCTTACTTTAATTTCACCAAACAATTCAAGAAAGAGATACTGCAAATTGAAATATTTAAACAAGAAAACAATATAGATATATATACACACATAATATGGTGTTTAGTTTTGACTAAGTTATAATATAAAGATCGAGTTTATGCATTGCTAGTATTTAGGCGACAATAAATAAAGAGTCAACAAACTAATCTTACATGTAGGATCCATATTTACCAGTAACATTATATAAAAAATGTGTTGACGATAAATTTAAAGGTCGTGTTCTAATGTAATTTTCTTGTGTTTCGTCTAGCATATGTATACGTCTATAGTGTTTTATATTGTCGATGAATTATTTTGTCAGTAATATTATGTGGGGCTAAAAAAAGATAAAAATGTCTTGAGTTAGATAGTTTGAGAATAGATTCCATGAAAATTGATTTTTTCTAGAGTATATGTGTTTAAAAAATAAGAAAAAGTTATGAATCATTATCTCGTAAATGTCACTAAATTTGAAAATCCAAAAAAAATTGTCATTTTCACTTTTTGTGAGCAAAATGTCACTTTTTTGGTGGAAAATAACCAAATTACCCTTAATAACACTTTTTTAAGAGCATTTAATGTTTGATTTGAATGTAATGAACGATATGATGTGATGATTTAATTTAAATGGTGGTAATTGGGTCATATAGTCTCTTCTATAGTATAGTTTGGGATTTTAGTCTTTGACCAAAAAAACACGTTTAAAATAAATAGTTTAAATTATAATTTATAAACTACCTCATATACCCTTATTCAACAAAACTAAATGAGTAAAAACGTCAACCATACATTTAAAATGATCAGATGTCGTTTTGGGTTACATGTCTCGATTTCACTCAAAAATTAGTTTATCATAGTTTGAAACATGTTAGTAGACTTGTACGTGTTGAATTAACTAATTTATTGAGTATCTTATGTGGACACGAGGGGAACATAAAGTGAAACGAATACAAAATTTGTTAAAACGAGGTATCTATTTCACTCTGAAACTAATAAAACAATGTTTGAAACATCATACGTGACTCGTACACATTGAACGACTACACGCGCTATGTTTTTGGATGCAGTACTTGCTACTTAGTTTTTCTTTATTGTTAAATGCAATGTAGTTTACTACCATAGAGTGATTCACTATAGTTTGAATAGATGTATCCATGGATGTAACCAGGATTTTCAATCTTGGGGGGGCAAAAATACGCGGGGGGGGGGGGGAGTTGGAGGGGGCGGAGCCCCCGAATTTTTTTTTAACTAAGAGGATTGAAAACAACAATTTTGATTACCAAAATAGGCCAGTTAGATTGACAGACCAAAAGGACAATCAGTTTATTGATACAAAAATAATATGTCCATCTATGTGTCTAACACTATACAAATTGAAAACATGAACATTAGATGGACATCAAAAAGACAAAAAGTAAACTGCATATCTATATAACAGATAGTAGAGATGACCTGGACATCTGAAATTAGTCATTCCGTAAGGGTTTTTAATTGCTTGGGAATTGGGTTTTAATTTGTTGGGCCTGGGAATTGGGAACTTAGCTTTTAAATTGGATTTGAGCCAATTATTTATTCAAGTAATTATTGGATCTTTTGTTTAGATCTAAAATTTTTGTATGGTTGAATTTTAAAGGGTAAGTTACTGGGTCAATATTTATTAGTGGAAAAAAAATTCAAAATTTTGCGAGGACAAGTCAAAATTTGGGGGAGGGGGGGTGAAACTGAAAAATATGGGCATGAATGAACCGAAACGAATACTAAATGAGTAGAAACGTTGGTCATACGTTTAAAACGACTAAATTCCGTTTTGGGTCATAGAGTATCGATTCACTCCGAAATTAGTAAAAGATGTTTTGAAATATCATACATGATTTGTACACACTGAACGACTACACGTGCTATATTTTCGATACCACGCTTGCTACTTACGTTTTTCTTTATTGCCAAGTATAGTGTAGTTTCCTACCAGATATGGAGTGACTCATTATAGTTTGAAAAAATGTGTCGACTGCAATGTCAAAATATAGATAAAACTTTCATCCTTAAGTATTCATGTGGTTATAGACGTGAATGAATCGAAACGAACACTAAATGAGTAAAAACGTCAGACGTGTTTAAAACGACCATATGCCATTTTGGTTTGCACAAACAATGATGCTATTACAGTTACCAAAAATCTTATCAAAATAGCTATCAAAATTTATAAAAAATCATTGCAATTTCAAGATTAAATTCAACAATTAACATCCATTCATCCATAACAAACGTGAATAAATAGAACTGAACACTAAATGAGTAAAAACGTCAACCATACATTTAAAACGATCAGATTTCATTTTAGGTTGTAGGGTGCGATTTCATTTAAAAACTAGCCGATCGTAGTTTGAAACATCTTAGAAGACTTGTACATGTTGAATTAACTAATTTGTTGAGAATATAATGAAATTTGTATTACTTACCTTTATTCGTAATGAAGTAGAGTGTAAGTTACTTACAGAACAATAGAGTTGGTCACTATCGGATGAACTTTGTATCTAACTCGCCGTTTATATATGATAAAAACTCTAATTTGTTAATTTTTATATAAATATAAGTGAATATAAAGTAAAATGAACACAAAATTAGTTGAAATGACAACTAGTCAATTACAATGTCAGCATGTCATTTTGGGTCACAGAGTCTCAATTTCACTTTAAAACTGTTCGATCATATTTTTGAACATCTTAAAAGACTTATATAAATTAAATAAACTATTTTTTTGAATATCTTATCTATAATTGAAATATAATGAAATTTAGGATATTTACCTTCATTCGTATGAAGAATAGTATAATTTACTCATGGAACAATGTTGTTGAATTGAAGCGGACATTAAATGAGTAGCAACGTCAATCATACGTTTAAAACGATCATATGTCATTTTGGGTCACGAGGTCTCGATTTCACCCAAAAACTAGTGGATTAGTACACTTGTACATGTTGAATTAACTAGTTTATTGAGTATCTTATGTGAATATGAGGGAATATAAAGTGAAACGAATACAAAATTTGTTAAAACGGTACTTAGTCGTTTAAAAAGGCATGTTGAATAATTACATGCTTTTTCTCTTTTGCCCTATACCCTAAAATCTAAACCATATACCCTAAAACCTAAACCCTAATGGAAACCTTCCTTTTAAAATGATTAGATGCCGTTTGGGATCACGGTGTATCGATTTCACTCCGAAACTAGTAAAACTGTGTTTGAAACATCATATATGACTCGTACACATTGAACGACTACACGTGCTATGTATTGGATACCATACTTTCTACTTACGTTTTTCTTTATTGTCAAGCATAGTGTAGTTTACTACCAGATTATGGAGTGAGTGACTATAGTTTGAACAAGTGTGTCAACTATAACGTCGAAATGTAGTTAAAACTTTCGCGTGGTTATGGGCATGAATGAACCGAAACAAATACTAAATGAGTAAAAACGTTATCTATACATTTAAAATGACCAGATGCCGTTTTGGGTCACGGGGTATTGATTTCACTCCGAAACTAGTAAAACTGTGTTTGAAACATCATACATGACTCGTACACATTGAACGACTACACGTGCTGTGTATTGGATATCATACTTGCTACTTACGTTTTTCTTTATTGTCAAGCGTAGTGTAATTTACTACTGGATTATGGAGTGGCTTACTATAGTTTGAATAAATGTGTCAACCGTAACGTCGAAATGTAGTTAAAACTTTCATCCATAAACTTTCACGTGGTTACAAGCGTGAATGAACCGAAACAAATACTAAATGAGTAAAAACATCATCTATACATTTAAAACAATCAGATGCCGTTTTGGGTCACTGAGTATTGATTTCACTCAGAAGCTAGTAAAATTATGTTTGAAACATCATATATGACTGGCACACAATGAACGACTACACGTGCTATGTTTTGGATACCATACTTGTAACTTACGTTTTCTTTACTGTCAAGTATAGTGCAATTACATAGTGTTGGTCATTATCGGATGAACTTTGTATCTAACTTGTTGTTCAAATATGACAAAAATTTGAATTCGTTTAACTTTTATATGAGTATAAGTGAATATAAAGTGAAATGAACACAAAACTAGTTGAAATGACAACTAGCCATTTAAAATGTTAGCATGTCATTTTGTGTCATAATGTCTCGATTTTACTTTAAAACTATTTGATCACGAGATTTCGAACATCTTAAAAGACTTATATAAGTTAAACAAACTGATTTTTTTAGTATCTTATCTATATTGAAATATAATGAAATTTAGGATACTTACTTTCCTTCATAGTGAAGACTAGTATAGTTTACTTATGGAACAATGTTAATCACTATCGGGTGAACTATTATTTTTTTATCGATCTTCGAAGTTTAATGTTGTTTATAGATTTTACGCAAAATATAGTGACATTTTTTCTACTTTCATTTTCATGTGGCTACGAGAGAATATAAAGTGAAACAAACATAAAATTATTTAAAACGCCATCACATCATTTATAACGATAGCACATCATTACAGTTACAAACTCTAAATTTCACTCCAAATATGATTAATGCATATTTTTCATTAATTTTCATGTAGATATGAGGGAATATAAAGTGAAACGAATACAAAATTTGTTAAGACGATACTTAGTAGTTTAAAAAGTCATGTTGAATAATTACAAGTTTTTCTCTTTTGCCATATATCCTAAAATCTAAACCCTATACCCTAAAACCTAAACCCTAAACGACAACCCTCCGTTTAACATGATAAGATGCCGTTTGGGGATCACAGAGTATCTATTTCACTTCGAAACTAGTAAAACAATGTTTGAAACATCATACATGACTCGTACACATTGAACAACTACACGTACTATGTTTTGGATACCATACTTGCTACTTAGTTTTTCTGTATTGTCTAGTGTAATGTAGTTTACTACCATAGAGTGACTTACTATAATTTGAATAAATGTGTCGATCGCAACGTCGAAATAGAGTTAAAACTCTCATCCATAAACTTTCACCTGGTTACGGGCATGAATGAACTAAAACGAATACTAAATGAGCAGAAACGTCATTCATACGTTTAAAACGACTAGATTATGTTTAGGGTCATGGGGTATCGATTCACTCCAAAATTAGTAAAATATGTTTTGAAACATTATACATGACTCATACACATTGAACAACTACACGTGCTATATTTTCGATACCATACTTGCTACTTACGTTTTTTCTTTATTGCCAAGTATAGTGTAGTTTCCTACCATATTATGGAGTGACTCATAGTTTGAAAAAATGTGTCGACCGCAACGTCAAAATATAGATAAAACTTCCATCCCTAAGCATTCATGTGGTTATAGACGTGAATGAACCGAAACGAACACTAAATGAGTAAAAACGTCAGACATATGTTTCAAACGACAATATGCCATTTTGGTTTGAACAAACAGTGATGCTTTTATAGTAACTAAAAATCTTATCAAAATAGCTATCAAAATTTATAAAAAACCATCACAATTTCAAGATTAAATTCAACAATTAACATTCATCGATTCATAACAAACATGAATGAACAGAACGGAACGGAACACTAAATGAGTAAAAACGTCAACCATACATTTAAAACGACCAGATATCGTTTTAGGTCGCAGAGTCTCCATTTCATTCAAAAACTAGTTGATCGTAGTTTGAAACATCTTATAAGACTTGTACATGTTGAATTAACTAATTTATCGAGTATCTTATCTTACAATTGAAATATAATAACATTTGTATTACTTACATTTATTCGTAGTGAAGTATATTGTAAGTTACTTACAAAACAATAGTGTTGGTCACTATTTGATGAACTTTTTATCTAGCTTGCCGTTCAAATATGATAGAAACTTAAATTTGTTAAATTTTATATAAATATAAGTGAATATAAAGTGAAATGAACACAAAATGAGTTGAAATGGCAACTAGTCATTTAAAATGTGAGCATGTCATTTTGGGTCACAGAGTCTCAATTTTGCTTTAAAACTATTCGATCATATTTTTTAACATCTTAAAAGATTTATATAAATTAAACAAACCATCTTTTTAAATATTTTATCTATAATTGAAATATAATGAAATTTATGATATTTACCTTCATTCATAGTGAAGAATATCATAGTTTACTCATGGAACAATATTGTTAATCACTATCGGGTGATTTTTTATGTAGGTACGAGATAGTATAAAGTGAAACAAATACAAAATTAGTTAAAACGTCATCAAATCATTTATAACGCTAGCATGTTATTTTGGTTATGAACTCTAAAACATGTTTTCATTAATTTTCATGTGGATACGATGGAAGATAAAGTGAAATAAATACAAAATTTGTTTAAACGGCACTTAGTCGTTTAAAAAGGCAGCATGCCATTTTGTCGTTGATTTTAAATAGGGTATGAAAAGTGAGAATTCATGTTATGGGATTTTGATAAGATTTGATTTGAAATTGAACATTTTAGACATTTCAAATGAAGGTATTTATGACTTTTAATACATGATTTAATAGACCAAAGGCTCTTGGAACAATAATTATTGAGATGGACTATTTTACCAAAGATTATTGTTGATTGGCCTCTTTAAGCAAATCCTCCATTTAAATATTATAAAAATTGTTTATATGTATATTATATTGAATAATATGAGTTTTGTTTTAAAAAAAAAAAAGACAAAAGAATTTAAAATATTAATATAACTACACATCATCTTCTTCCCATTAACAAACCCTAACTTTTTCTCCATCTTCTTCTTTTCTTCATCAAGAACACATTACTATTGAATTCATCATACATTTTAAGAGGTTAGTCTTTACAAATTGTTTATAGTTTTATCTTATAGATTCCTATTTATTAGATATTAAATATAATATGGTCAAATGCAATGAGATAAATTTTTAAAATTATTATTTATTGATTTGTTTGGTTTTTGAAATATATGTGAAAGATAAAAATATCAATATCCTGTATAAAATTGAAGGATTCCATATTTAATGAAGCATTGAGTTATTTATTAATGAGAAGATGTTTTCATGTGATAGTTGAGAATTTATTATCAACACTAATTTTTTCAATAATTTTTTCAAAGGTACCAAATACATGCTTTGAAGTTTCTCGGCACTTCGTACGGTTCATATGAGAAATAGTTCTGTTGAAACAGTCAGTTTCGACATGTGAACTGCCGAACCCTACGTTAATGAACTGTTGAGATAGACAATTAAACTGTCGAATTCGACACTTGAAAACTGTTGACACATCCTTGATTTCATCTACTGCTACCCTATAGATTTCAATATTAGAACGTTCCACATTCATATTATTAAATGTAGACATTTATTGTACGAAATTGTTACTGTTGCAATCCCAACGTTTCAGGTATGAGTAATAATTTGAGATTCATCATGTCGTATGTGAGACAGTTTGTTCATGTGGATAACGAATGGAAGTGGAGAGGGGACAAAACCACTTCCATTTTAGTGCCGACAAGTATTACCCTAACTGGACTCGTGCTACGATTGAAGGACAAACTTGATATTCTTGATCCCTGCACTCAAATTAAATTGAAGTTCAAAGTCCCGAACTTGAATATACCTCCGATCGAAATATACGAAGATGAAGACTTAAATTGGTATATATGAGTTCATAATGAAACTGTCATATGCGTTACTGTTTCGGAAGCTGAACTTCCAAGTGTTGGCATTGGGAGGGATACAAATTGTCCAGATCGTTTGTTTGTAGAAGCAGAGGTTCACCAAAATGTACAACATGAGGAGCTCAATCATAAGCATAGTCAAACAATAATGTAGTCGAAACTCCAAATTTTGATATTGGGACTGCACCTTTAGATGAGAACTTGGGCAACGCATTACATGGTACAGAGGCTGCTAATATTGATGGCTTTGATGAGCAAGTGTCCTCACATTTTAGGACTTCGGACAGATACGAATGAATTACAAGAACGAATACATCCGATCTTGCCGAAAGGCAAATATTCTTCAGCAAAAAAGAGCTATACTCGAGAATTTGTGTACTTACTTTGCAAGACAAATAAATCCTAGATGTGGTTTTTGTCAAACTTAAAAGATCTTATTAGCAATTCAGATGAACTCGTATTCGTTTCGAACAGAAAACCAGCATAATTATTTTCATATGGTTTGCATACTTTATTGCTCTTTGCGTTCGCATATCACCCTTTTCAACATACATTATTATTTCGAACTTACATTATCATTCAAAACCCATTGTAATTTACAAATACTAGTAAGACATCTTCACGTTCACAACACAGATACAGATACATTTACATTACACTACAAGATATTTCGACACTTCATCTGTCGTTCCCGATAGCTTGTTATAGTCGTTCTCGATAGTTGGGACGGACTACAAAATGTAACTACACATGAAAATCCGACAGTTCATATGTCGTTCCCAACAAATTGTCTCTGTCATTCTCGACAGTTAGCACATGCCACAAACTTTAACTACACACAGGATAACCCGACAATTCATTTGTCGTTCCCGACATATTGTTCATGTCGTTCTCGACAGTTGGCACATACTACAAACTAGAACTACACATACGAGGGACATGTTGTTGCTGACTCTTTGGTACTCCTACCAAAATCATTTCTGACAAAAGTGACTACAAACGACCTTGACACTTATTCATTTGTACACAACCGTATGCTACTACATCCTACCTCATTCGTTGTCGATGGTTGAACTTTCTCCCTCACTATCTTCATCAGAATCATCCGAGTTTATGATAATAATATCAGGAGGTACAACGTTAGCCAACAAGACTACTGCTATGTGTAGGGTTGACTTCTCACCGATTCAATTTTAACACAATCGAAAGAGTATTACAAAGAGGATTCGCTCGCCCATTCACCTTTAGGAGTGATTCAAAAAAAAAAAAAAAAACCCAGCATACTGCACTAAGTTGGGCAGAACTCACTTTTGCTGTCCAATGTCGACGTCTACATACCGAACAAATCGTGGGTTGATATAGAGCAACAATCATTGGCATCGCGAAAGACAAGCAAAAAATAATTTGATTCTAAAGGTCGTTTGATTGGTTTAAATTAAATGAAAAATGTCACATTCGAGGAATTCAATTTCTAGTTTGATTGTTTGATACGAAAGTAAAAATGTAGTTCGAATTTCAAGGTACAATCAATTTAAGCTTGTTTTTTTTTACCGATTTCATGAAAAATACATGCTCATGGAGTACTTGAATTTTTATTTTCCAACTTACATGGAATTGAAAAGCCTTTTCTACCTTTGTCAATCAAACGACCCTAATATTTTTAGTGCTAGCCATTCACTTAAAAGAACAGGTACTTCCCAAGGATATATTTACATCAATTTGAGATTCCCGACTCTCAATATTAGATAATAAACCAGATGTAAGATCATGTTAGGCATCAAGAAGAAATTGCACGCGTCCAATTGCATAATGAAATGGGAATTGTGTGAGGCACCAGCCAAGTTAAGAAATCAAACTGTGTTAGCCAATAAGGAAAATACCAAAAGTTTAATATAAAAATTCTCAAAACTCGAAGTCATGTACTATCATTTAGAAACAGGAAAACCTTCAAGAAGTCCAAAAATGACCCCAAAAAAAAATTCTTCTCAGTGTTCACCGAGCAGTGATTTAATAATGTCCGAGTCACCTAAATTGCAAAGAATTAAAATTATTGTCAGGATGACAAAAACAATGGAAAAAAAATACTAAAGCAGTATAAATTTGAGGTACCTGGATCGATAATGCTTAGGCATGAAACACAGAAGTATTTGCCACAAGCAGTTCCCATGTCAACATTATCTAGAAAAAAGAGACAAACACACCTCAGCACAAGCCAGGCAAACAAAAAGTAGTGAATTCTTACAAGTACAGTTCTCAAACTAAAACTTATGAACTCCTATCTCCAAGTACAGTTCTTAATATCTATACATTGCTCATGTTGTACGGGCTATTATCTTGAGATATGATTCAATTTACAGTTTTAGGTGAACTTGTTCCCCATTTTTGGTGGGAAAAGAATGCCAAAACCACCAACAAAAGTTAAAGATGGATTTGGGACATGGCGGAATTGAGCAATCCCTCAACAAATTATTTACGCCAAACTCATGGTCTCGTACACAATCCTCGTACAAAATCACTAAATTGAGTCATACAACCATCTTTATTCCCAACACATAGTTGACTTCCATTTTTAGTTTCTTAGTTAATTTGCCTACCTTTTTGGAGTAAAAAGACAAAATCACCCAAGCATGGTTGAGCAATCCCCTTCACAAATTCTAAGAATTATGTTTAGATCAATGTCTTCAACAAGGGTGTGAATTTAAGCTTGGACAGAATTCAAATTAAAGGTTTTAGGAAAACACACCATGGATAACAAAAGATATTTTGACTGAGATTTAAACCCATAGTTCTCTAATAGCACAAATTGTTGACCATGAGAATATTTCAAGGACTTTTGTTAGGATGATTTTATCCATCACTGGGTATATATAAAAGTTAAATGGATCTGGCGGAGGATTTGAAATTCATATCATTAATCATCCAATAATGTACAAGGAACTTGTCGGGAACAATACACAAAACCTACATATAAGAATTATTTTTCAAAACTAACAAATTTGTCTAATTATTTCAAAAATTAGGTGATAAATAAATTTATTAAATATTAAATTATAATATAATATATATTAATTACATACACACATGACACCTCCCCCACCACATCCTATCACATCACTACACCACCTTCCCTCCATCTCTCAGACCGGTCCTACGACAGCTCCGGCGAATGCTTCGGCAAACAGCTCCGACGACTCTTACAGCGATGGTCCGAAAAACTTTGTAATAATCATTTATCAAAATTTTAAAAAATAAAAAAAATTCTGTGCTTATATATAAAAAAATAAAACGCATTTCTTATATTTATGGCAAGACAAATTTTAATCCCTTTACCAATTCCTAGTTTTTCACTTTTCTCCCTCTCCCCTTTCCTCGGTCAAATCCGCCGGAAACAACCTGCAGCGACTACCTCCTCCCGCCGTAGAGCTAGAAAGAAATCGACAATGGATTCCGGCATGTCTGCCGCGATCTCCATTCCTTCCACCGCTCTTCGACGCGACTACAGTTGTGAACCGTTATTGGATTCAAGATTCGTAAGTCGTGTGTAATTAGTATACTGACATAGATGCGAAATATGTGTAAATTTGGAGGTGATTGTTTGGTAAATGGGTGTAATTGAAGATCGAATTTTGATGATGATTGGTGTGACAACCGGTAGAACTAACCCTTAACACGGGAAGCTGCCCAACTCTTCATAAACCTACAAACTGAGCCTTAGCTTTGCGAAGTGGGCAAGGCCATTTCTGAAGTTTTAAATGTTGCTTCCACAGGCACCAATAGTAGAACCTTCTCAAAAATTAAAGTAATGAAAGAAATAAACGAGGAAATCAATACCCCAAGTTTACAAATAATTGATGGTGATCTCTATCAGCAAAAAATAAATATAATTGGTATGAAAATTGTCTATAAAAGCATTAGTAATATCCGTTCAACAAAAAAAAAAAAATCTCGATTGGAAACGACGACAAACTAGTCAACAAGTGACAAGTCTTGTGTTTCCCTCTTTCTTTTTGTGGTTGATTCTACGGTAAAATGGTGTTTGCACGTTCATCTAGTTCTGTTTCCTTAGTTTCCACAGTTGATGAAGGCATTTATCGATTCTATAATTATATACGATGTGACCAACATCACAAACGATGTTAGCTGCCATAGTGCCATGTAATAGATTTAACACATCATAGTATAAATCCATTATTTGTAAACCACCATAAAAGAGAGATTATTTTGTAGAAAACACGGTTTAACAAAGCATATAACATATCATATTACACTAGTTTTATTATAACAAACATAACACGTAACATGGTATGTAACATATTATAGAAATCACGACTTAGCATGAAGCATAAATAGTATTTTTCATAACGTACTACATGACAAAAGGAAGCTCGACATGGTTTTAATATATGATATATGTTTTTCTATATCCCATACATTTCATAGCATACTACACGAGAGAAGAAATGAATTAATTACTTTTAATATAGATTTATTTATTGTGACAAAACAATTCATGATACGTTACGTAGCATTCCAAACAACAGAGATAACATATCATGGAAAAATCGATTTTTTTTAGTACGTCACTTGTATAGCCATGTTTGTAACATAAAATATAGGGCAAATCCCCTTTGCCCGAAAAAGGGGAGCCCGGGTTTCGGGCAAACTAGCATAGCCCTAAAATATAACATACACAACAAAATTGACATTGCATTTAATTTTTTATTATATAGTCATAAATAACACATCAATATATCAATAGATGCTACATTCTTGTTGAAGATACAACCACTCAAAGACCAGTTATGTCTTGTATAAAAATGAAATTGATGAAAATTTCAAGGTTAATGTTGGTAGACAATGAAATTTAACTACGAAAGTATATATATCATAGAGTTTGATATGTTGCCACCACTACAGAAAGTCGAGAATTTGGAGCAATATACATGGCCATAAGCTGGAAAGATTATGAACGCTAATGTTTTGCTTGTCTTGCAATTAATTGGTTTTATGTAATTTGGATTCAATTTCCATCAATTGAGTTGACATTTCTCTGAAAATTATAACTTGTTTTTTGTAATAATCAAAATCCAATAGACTCAAGAGTCACGGATGCTCTCAAGAAAGTTATATCTAGACACCAATGCTCATGTAGAGATGTCCACGAACATGTCCAAAGATTAAGCCCTTGTTTGATACACATTAAAATTTTCATTTTCATTCTTTTACTCATTTTCAACTACACATTCTTCAATAAAATAATATTTTCCATCACATCAATAACTTTTCCTTCTTTTCAACCATACATTCTCCATTAATCTACTATTTCAAAATACATTATATCAAAACAATGTGGCTCAAACACACCGTAAAAACAAAAGTCAAAAGATATTAAACTAGAACAAATCAACCATGGCTGCACCTTCTTTTGGCGTTGATGAAGATGAAGAGATTTTCTTAATTTTTTTTATTTCTATTTTTTTATCTTTTAAATTTTCTGATTTGACGTAGTTTAACACCTAAATGGTGCTACATTAGATTCTTCAAATGGAAGAGCATAATCAAATGCAGCTATGGATGGGGCGACACACATGAATATTCAATTTTGAATGAAATATATTTTAAAATTTAGCAAGTACTAGATCTCAACAAAGTACAATGACCAATAACGTGATTAACCCTTGGAGGGTTTGCAAATACTTCATTTCATTCATTTTTACATTCTTCTCGTAATTACTAATTATACTAGAAATCATGTGTTCCGCTAGCTTAATATTTACTTATAAGTAAGTTATAGAATAAGTTATTTATCGTTAAGTAAGAAAAATTAATTACGGTTAGATGTGAGGAATGGTAGATTACAAAGTTTTCATGGACGGATCTACATGTTGTGAATATTTTGGTATGACGGTTATATATGTTAATGTGGTAAGATCATTAACTCAAATCACATATCGAATTTTAAGTCACTCAAATAACCACCTTTTATCTTATGCTAAATATTTATATAATTTTCTTCAATTTAATTTTCAAGGTAGATTCATTAATGATAATTTGGGGAATTTCATCGTCACATTTTTTAAAATCCAATGCAAGTGGGAATATGGTTGTAAATAACTTATTGTTTGATCGATTGCTTACGATCAATGGCGGATCTAACACTCGGCGAGGGGGCGAGGCTGCACAGACTGGATCCGTCGAAATTTATAGCCGCAACCAACCTGCTCGGTTCCCGACACTACATGGGAAGAATAAACGTGTCTTTTTTAGATTTTGGGTCGTTTCTTGTTGGGCTGACCCATTAGGAATTGCAAAGGAAACAAAATTCAATAGCCCATAGAAGACAAATCCTATTATTCTTACATTTTCAAAAAACATAGAAGCAAAACCTTCTACCTCTCAGCTCCCTTTTCTCCTGTAGCTGCATTATCCCAGCCCCGACTCACGTCGACACCGTTCAGCTTCACGCGTGCTCTTCGATAGACACCAAGGGAATTAATTATAGAATGAACATTTTTTCACATTTACGTATCCTTTGTTTTAAGTGCTTTTGGGAAATAATTATACTTCTGGTGGTTTGAAATCAAATTGGGATAATTGAGATTTTAGAGTTGATTATACCAATGGCTAACTATATTCCAATTTTGTGTTGAATGTTTAAGCACTTGAGAGCTTTTGATATTCTTTTCATGTTACTCGTTTTCTTAAATTCTTCACCTTTTTTCATAATAATAAATTGATTGCGCCAATTTTTGGCAAAATATTATTAACAAAATACTATATTTTCATTTTACAATTATGAACTGAGATTGTATCACGTATTATTATTATTATTATTATTATTATTATTATTATTATTATTATTATTATTATATTCTTCATATGTATGTGATTTTTAAATTTTAATGCATTTACATATAGATTGAAGAGTTTTTAATATTATTTAATTAAATATTAATAAACAATCCGTTATTACGATAGTTAACCATCGATGATCAACGACTGCCATAGATGACATTCAATCCTAGATCCATCACTGATCATGATTTATTAAAAGTTTGCACATTAAGATAAATACAATTTAATTGGTTGGATACTTTTTACATATGTTTAAGTTTAGTTTACTTACAAGAAAATTACTAAGTTTCATAATAATTATATTTTATGTTTTTTGAAAAATAAAATTTAAATTACTTATTATGATAGTAAAGTAACAATTATTTTTGAAATAATTTCATTTTTATTTAAAAGTAAGAAAAATATAAACAATTGAAAAATGTTTAAATTTAAATTTGATAAAATCACACCCATTAACTATTCAAAGAACCCATTAGTCGATTTTTTTTACATAATTATGCCAAGTCATTCTATTGTTAAGTACATGCGATTCTATTTCGATGTTACTAATTAAAAAGGAAAAACAATTTTTAAAATAAATAAATTGTTTATTAGTGATAGTTCAAAATAAGTACGTTACTAATTTTGAATATAAGAGTAACTTTGGAAAAAATTAACTCAATTTTTAACATAAAATTTAAAAAAAATAAATTATTCAAATATATCTAAAAATAAAAAAAATTACGTAAAATTAATATTTTAAAGCTATGAATGAAATTATATAAGTATATATGTTGTGCATGTATTTGTGCAATTCTACTGCACATGCAGCAGCCATAGCCACCATTCTAACATATATCTCTGCTAATTGTCCCATTTGTATCACCATTTTCTCTACCCTTCTAGACTAAACCCTTTATCGAGTAGCTAAAAATCCTCGTTCACTTTCAAGTTTTTTAGACGATGCACACCTCCCTCAAAAACTCCAAACTCCTCCTCCCACAAAATTCCAAACTCCTCCAACAAAAAATTGACAACGATCCTAACTAGGCATTGGTATCAACAACCCATATTTATTAATATCTAATTCATTCTACAATCATTTACAGCCGCCATCTCCGTCATCGATTCCGGCGCCGGTTTCGCTGTCGGTTTCGCCATTATTTCAGGACCCTAACGCTCTCAACTTTTCCGACGATTCTGATCATTTTGATATGAATGTCATTTTTCAAATTGTTGAATACATAGAAATAGATGATCCTGACCTTCCCCATGAAAACATAGCAAACCCTCCGGATCGCACCTTTTTCGATAGGGCTTTGCAAACTCCTTAAAACCAACCAATAATAGTGCAATTTATTCCTGACGAAACCCTTTTGATAGACTTGCTTGGGAGGAGGCTTAGAAATAAGCCAATAAATGAAGACTGTATCAACCTTAGAAATTTCTATCAACATTCTCCCACTTCTTTAGCGGTAATACTATTCTATTCCCGATTTTGATTAATTTTCAAGGCAAAGTGTGATCAATTTTGTAAAATTCCGATCTCACATACATTCTTTTATATATATATATATATATATATATATTATTGTTGAAAGATGGCCTAATACTTTCTATTTCATTACCCCAGTAGTGAGGTATAACATAAATTGAGCTAATATATATGTGGACGATGGTGGTTTTCTAAGTGTTATGCCCTAAATCCAATCAATTTTTGATATAAACACTTTTAATATATAATATATGCATATTTATGATAAGATCTATTACTTAATTAAATTAATGTTGTAACAAATTAAATAATAAAATTCACAGATTCAAGTATTGGTAATTTGTTAATCACAAGGAATTGTGATTGTGAGATACAAATTACATATAAATAAATTTTAAATCGTCTGTGGTCCTGTGTAATAACGAGATACGTATATCGTCATTATGGATAGATTATCACGTGTGACATCTTTTACTTGTGAAGTAAGGAGTTGATCTAACAATATAAAGTGTGGTAACACTTAAATGAACACGTGGATGTTTTGTTATAGAACAAAACATTGGAGACCCACTGAGATGATTTCATATGGATAACTATTCGAGTGTCAGTGGTTAATCTATAATGCTCGGTAGTGGAATTGATCATTTGACTTGAGGTCATCATAGTGCCTTATATAGTGACAGTCATACTTTGGTGATGTTTGTTGTTCTGCCAATGGTCGCTAATACGGCATCGTTCGAATATATCAAGAATCATATGAAAACTGTGAATAATTAATAGAGACTCGTCACTCATAGATAGTAAGAGATTATGATCTACATTTTATTTAGTTAAGCTGATAACAAAATCCTTGGTCATGGTGTGCTCATAAGTAGAAAATGAGTTTTTGACTTACATCGATTTAATAGTGGGAAGAAAGATATGACCGATAATTGAGATTAACACATCCATATCTCGTAATTGATCGGATCATATTGACGAAGGAATTATAGTTTCACGATAAATGAACAAGTTTGATTTTGTCATACCACATGACATTTTTCGTCATATGTATTGCTCGACACATTACTAAATATCAATTTGGGATGACAAATGTGAATTTGTGATAAATTAAAATGGCTATTTTAATTTATCGATTTTGATTTTATCAAAATAATAATTCACGTCGTTAGACATCTTAATCGATAATCTATTGGATCACACACAAAAGGAGAATCAGAAGAATGAAATTCACTAATTAATTAATTAATAAGTATTGGACAATTAATTTATTGGGCTACTTGTTAATATGCCCAAATTAATTGAATTAATTAAAATATTGAGGCCGGTTTATGTTTCAAAAACGGGCCAAGCCTACTTGGACTTATATTAATAAGCCATTAGGATTTCCAAAAAAGAGAACACAACATAATTCATATTCTTGATAGCACAAGAAAAGAGAACCATTAATTCTCTCAATCTTTTTTCTTGTGTGAATTTTCATTAGAGGCTGAACAATTGGACATTTGTGGATTACAGATTCTGATTGTTCGTATTCAAAGTTAGAAAAAGAGTTTACAAAATCTAACATCGACGCCTTACCGGCTGCTTATTGCAACAATGTGCGACACTGCTGTAGTAAGTGGTGTGCCGTATCACTCACTGCAAGCTGCTGATGCGGTGCGACTGCCGGTGACAACCGACGCTACCGTAAAGGAAAAAAACTTTCTAGGGTTTCCTTTCAATTTGGGTGATTTGGTGGCGGGAGCTTAGATTACAATTTATGAAATTGCAAGCCCTCCCTGCAATTATAGATTAAGCGGTCATTGTGCACTTGAAAGAAAGGGCATTTTTTGCAATTTGAGAAATTGAGGTACTATTTACAATTTTTAAATTAGGGTCATATTGCAATTTTCCAAAGGGGTTTGATGGCAATTTTAAATAGGGATTTAAAATTGTTTTGAAAATGGTTTTAAATGGAATTTTAAAAAGTTTGACCTTAAACTCGATTTTGAACAGAATTTTAATTTTGACCAAAATAAAAAAATTTATTTAAAATCCACGAGTTTTTATATTTTCGTTAAAATTAAATTTTAACTTAAATATTGAATTTTATTTTATTTGTGAGTTTTATCCTATATTAAAATGTTAATTCATTTGCAACTAGAGTTTAACTCTAATTTCGTATTTAATTATAATTTGATTTTAATTAAATTATCCACTCTAATATAGTTTTAAAATTAGAGTTGGATTCTAATGTGAAATTCTAATTAGAATTAGATTTTAATTAAATTGTCTCACCCTAAAATTTTGGAATTTGAGTTAGACTCTAATTTGGTATCTAATTAAATTTTGATTTTAATTAAATAAGTTCTCCATAATATCTTGAAATTAGAGTTGGACTCTAATTTTTGTATTTAATTAAAATTTTATTCTAATTAAATTCAACCGTCTTAAGTTTTGAAATTGGAGTTGAACTCCAATTTGATATTTAATTAGAATTTGATTTCAATTAAATTCTTTTGCCTTGAAACTTTGAAACTAGAGTTTGACACTAATTTTGTATTTAATTAAAATTTACTTTTAATTGAATAAATCCACTCTATAATTGTGGAATTAGAGTTGTACTCTAATTCAATAAATTGACTAATTAAATTAATTGATTAATTTGATTATTTAATTGTTCTTATCCATTTGTCTAAATTAATTTAGACGACATTAGTTGTTAGAAACTCGAAACATGTTTGTATATAATATTAGATATTATATAGTAAAACAATAAATGTTTTCTTAATTGATGATTATGGACTCAACCATGTGAATGTGTTGAATGATTAGTTTTATTTTTGTTTTTTTTATGAGCTTGCGATCTTTTATTTATTTTGGACCTTCGAGTCCGTTGTAATTTTATGGGCATGTGTGTCCAATTATTTAGGCATGTGTCCCAATTAGTACATGATACATGTTGCAGTTGACTAGTTGAAAAAACAAGAGAGAATGAGACCATAGACATGGAGCATTGTATAATTCAATCTTATATCCCCTAAAATATTAAGTCATGTCTATATTCACATTCCATCAATATAGTGAGAAATCAGAGTTCTCAATCGATATCAACTTGTTGAGTACACTCAACGCTGGTCTATTAGATATATGTTTGACACAGTGAAATATTAGATATTTCTAAATAAAGTGTTTGACTTAATTAAAATTTATCTTTCGTTGAGTACATCCAAAAAAATAAATTTTAGAGGCATGTTAAGCTAACATATAAGATATGTGAAGACAGAGAGTTGTCAACATAATGATCTAGGAGTTGTATGAAGATACAATTGATAATAGTATTTACCTAAATATTTTATTTAGGTTTGTTAAGTACACTCAAGGTTTTAATATAACAAATGGGATCCCTGCCATTAGGAGTAAAGCATGGATTCCATAAATTTATGTGAGACGGTCATAAATTTGGATAAAGCAATGGGAGTGTAATTAATTTAATAAAAAAATCATGTTAAATTAATTGATATATTCTATATATTTTTTTTTACTGTTCATCATTTTCATTTATTAAATTACGAGTAATCATATCAAGGCTGACCCTATGAATTTAGAGGCACTAGGTGACTAATTATTATGAGGTCCTTCAACATAATCATTTTTCATAAGTGTAGCAAAATTTAAATAATTAACACTTTTATATTAAAAAGAAGACTTTATATAATTCAAAAGATAGAGTAGCAAGCTAGAACTTCTCTCACAACTCTAGAGATTAGGCTAGCATAAGATTTAACCTTCTCACATTTGAAATGTAAAATCAGTAATCAAACTACTTAAATCAAGTTTTTATAACATATTTTTTTCAATAGAAATTATAGCTAATCCATTCAATCGCTCTTGTGACATGATTGATCGAAGATAAGACTTAATCAACTTCTCGTAAACGTAGGTATAAGCAAGAGCAATAGAACCTGATTGATGGGTCTAAAAATTCTCAAACTTCTCCAAAAAGAAAGGACTCGACAACGATAAAGGACCCGTAAATATTAGTTACATAGGATAAGAACAAAACATCCATTGAGCAAATAACTAAAATAATAATAGAAAACCAATGTCTTCCAAAACTAACTGGAGATGAGAGGTAATGTACTAAAGGTCAATGAATTGAACTCAACTGGAACGTCTCTAGTTTATTGATATGTAAGTACTATAAATGAAGCTTATGGATCTGCAATCATATTTTATTGGACTACATCATTCCTCAGTCTTAAAATTTCAATCTTCTTGACCAAAAAATACAGTTCCATTGTAAATTAATTTTCCAAGACATACAATTCCATATTAAATGTGTCCAATCCTTCGGATTCCTCCATAGAAACATTTCTCAGACAAAAAGACACAAAATACAGTAAATTCTAATCCCAAGAATTCAACGAGTTTCCAGAATTGAAAACCAAAACTTTTACAAAAATCGACCCGTGCACATGCACATATAAATATATAACGTAATTTCAGTTAGCAAAGATAGATATTGATAATCCCAAAACTGGGATATGCCCGATCTTCGAAACCCGAGGAGATTTTCCTCATTTTTGGTGTGCTTGTAGGTTGATCTCCTCGGGATATTATGCTCGGGGCTCATCATCCCGATCATATTTTCGCTATCAGCGTTCCTCGCTCACAGGGCCCCTCCATGTGTCAAATCTTACTCAATTCTGATAATGATAGAACCCTATCAGTTGTGTGTTACCTCATCTTTATCGAATTATGGCACCAAAGTCCCATTATTATCCAAACATTGGAAAAACACCAAGTCAACTCAAGTACGACTCTCAATTGTACTAGAACTCTTAGTGATCTCAACGTTGTAGTCCTACTATGAGTCCTCCACCTACCTCTATAAATATCTTATTCTTATCCATTATCAAGGGACGTTTTACACACAATTTACAACATATATGCTCTTTAATTCTCTTTTTGACTTAAGCATCGGAGGGGCGACGCCTTTGTTTAAGGTACCGGAAGATCTCGTTCGTGCTCATAGTTGGTCGTCAAACACGGATTTCAACATATGCGATTTTTAGTAGCATCAAATATGATTCAATTTAGAAACAGAATTGGCTAACTTGGAGAGCAAAAATAAACTCAAATCCACACTAAAGAATCGTCGAACTGGAATCGAAATTTTTCGGCCCAATGATTGATAGAATCAGATTCAGATGAAGTGACTTTCACAAATTCACTTCAACATAGTATCAAGATAAAATCAAATCCCACAATAAAAAATCAAAGCATATGCCTTCCAAATGCTAAAACTCCGGTCTCCATACAATTCATCATTCATGTTTACATTTTAATACCAAAAACCCATGTAACTGAAACTGATTATAAAGTATAAATGAAGGTCGGAGTGTTAGGTCGAGGTTTACCGTTTACGTTGTCTGTTGAACAGTTGAACTTGAAGAAGCCGAGAAGAATGAACTCTGAAGATTAGAAGACAGCGAGTTGAAGAATGAAGAATATGGTAAGGAAATAGGTATTTGAGGGTTCTATTGAGCTTTTGTTTTAGGGTCACTTAATATTTTCGATCCAAGGGAGTGGGTTTGTGTTTTCTTTAGTGGCCCCTAAAAACTTGAGGCTCAAGACCACTTCAAATCTCATTTTTTTTTCTTTTATAAATTAATTAATTAACATATATTAATTAATTAAATGTACTAAGATCACAATTACATATAATTTGGTCACAAATCACAATTTTTATATGCCAAAAATCATTTTACGAGTACTATTAAAGTTTTTTATAGGTCACAATTTGTTCATCGGTCACAAATCTATCAAATTAATAATCACATATTATTTATTGATCACAAATCATAAATTTTATAAGTCGCAACTTATTTAATGGTCACAAAACATCAAATTAATTGATCATAAATTATATTCAGGTCACAATTTATCAAATTACTAGTCACAAATTAATAAATCTTTAGGTCACACAGTATTTATTGGTCATAATGTATCTATTTTATTGGTCACACATCAACCAATTTATTGGTCATACTCAACCAAATCATTTGTGACCACCACCAACGCTTGTGGCCACTGCCACATCGTTGCAACATCCCAAACCACCGTCGCCAAAACCACCAACACCACCTCCTGACAACAAAACCATCGTCTCGAATGTGATAAGTTGTGCCATCACAATCGTCGCCGCCACTGCCAAATCAAATCCAAAACCGCCATCACCTCACAACCGTCGTCATTGCCACTATCACCACAACCACCATTTTCAGCTACCACCACAACTACCATATCCAACCTACACATCTTCGTAGTCCTATTAACAAGAAACCATCACGATAACAATACATCACCATCCCCACCAGTTTTGCCACCATTATTGTGACCAACCACCACACATCGTTGTCGCCAAATCCAATGCCATCATCAAAACTACCTCACCAACATTGACAATACCAACAAAACAAATCCAAAACTGCCCAACAACCGACAACCGCCATCATGTCACAGCCGTCGTTGCCGTCTCCACCACTGTCACATCAAGCGGGTTGCTACAACGGCAGTGGTGGCTTTGATTTGAGAGTATAGAAAACTTTGATTTAAGAGAAAATGGAGAGGAGATTAGAGACGCGCCACCGCCGTTGCCACTACCACCACCACCATCGTCTACGCTATCACCACTACTACGATCTCCACTTGTACCACCAACAAAAACCTCAACAACTTATCGTCACGCTCATAGATACCACCACCGTCGCTGACCATGGCGGCAGACCACAACCATCCAAACACTACCACCGTAAGCACCTTCACCACCCCAACTGTGATGTCGTCGCAACTTCGCAGCAACCATGTATCACCGCGAGTTCGCAACAGCGCCTAGAAGTATCGGGCAGCTATGGAGACAAACCGCACGCAATGGCCCGAACTCTGCCTCCATTTTTTGGTTTTGATTTCTCGGGTAGAGAGAGAGAGAGAGAGAGAAATAATTAGGATTTTGGTGGGTATTATTGGGTATAATGAATTTGTATATTTAATTTTTAAAATTTTAATTATCATCCGATTTTTGAAATAAAAACTTGTTAATTTGAATTTTGAAATTGAAAGTTTAAAATTTTGGTATGATGTAATTTCTACTTGGTTAATTTATGGACCAAATTTAATTACTTGTATTAATTAAATATTAGACTGAGTTAAGTTTAAAAGATGGGTCAAACTCACTTGAACTTACCTATAATAAAAGAGTGACTTTGTCTAGTACTGTTCATAAGCCGATGGCTGGGCTCGGCTCTGCTTGGCTTTTTTTTTTTTTTTTTAACGTTTGGTTAAAAAAATAAAGTGCCTTGATTTAAATTATTTAGCCAAAACATATTTTTTTCAACAAACTTACCACCTGCTTGAGGAAAATCAAAAATTTTCAGCCAATTTTCACATTATTTTACTAAACAAACAATCAAAAATACCTTCGAAGTTTGAACACATCCGAAGCAAGTGTCCAATGAAATGGCTATGCTATCAGCATTATAAGCAAATCCGTAATACTATCAAAATGTGATTATGCGAAAGGATAAAAACGTGTGGGAATCAGACGGCGACGAGCTTACCATGGCTTTAATTAAATCAACAACTGCGTAATGGGCTGAAGCTGCCTTTTGAAACCTAAAACGCTAGTAGTGGAAGCCGATGATGGATAATGAAACCGTAGTCAGTAAATCATCCAAAAAGGAAGAGACCCTTTACACTCAACAACACGAACCAATATTAAGTCATTATAAGTTACCTGGAGCCTTTAATTGAAAGGAATTGCTGCACTTTGTCCCGCTGCCCTCTTCCCAGCTTGTTTTGCCATGCAAATAACGCCTCAAATTAATTAATTTCATATCACCGGGAGTGGGAGAAGAGAAAAAAATAAAAAGATTTACTCAGTTCAGGTATATCTTTGCACAAATGAGGAGTAAAACATTAAACGTCTAATTTCAATGATAAACAATTAAAGACTGATGAATTTTAATACTATTGCTAGCAGAAAAGAATCTTTAGTTCAAATTTTTAACTATTAGAAGTTTAGAACCTTTAATAGATGGAGCAGAAATGAATCTTTAGTTGAAATTTTAACTATTAGAACCTTTAATAGATGGAGTTTTTGATGCTGCAGCTTGCAACGCCAAGAATAATGCACATAAAAATAATGCCCACGACGGACGGAAGAAACTCAGGCAGTGCAGTGGAGGCGGAGTAGTGGACGAAAGTCACGAAACGGCGATGTTAAGGTGGACGGACTGGAGACTTGGGAGTTGAAGTTGTTTCACTTTCACACTCTGTTTTAGGTTAATTTTATTTTTTTAAAAAAAAAAAATCAAGAAAAATGTGCCCTCCAAAATTCTGAGCCTGAGGCGGAAGCCTCTTGGACCTCCCCTCAGGTTCGGCTCTGCATCAAGCTGGCATATTTTTCTTTCTTTGGGAACATTCAAAGTTAGCAGTGCCATGAAATCCTCCAAATAGACGTTCTGATCCCACATTAAAGCTAAACCCTAACTTGGAAGGATTCCCAAAAGGTCCATGTTCTCCCAAATTGGTGACAAATGTTATTGAGTTTATCTGAATGCTGCTGTCGGGTGTAGTTATACAATGTATATTTGCTAGAATAGGTACCGACAACAGAAATAAGATACTTTGCTGGATAGCTGAACTTCACCTGTTTAAGATTGACAAAAAAAAATTACTAACATGGTTGGTGGTATAAATTTTAAAGGCACAAAGCCAGGAATGAATATATTAATTTGGTACCAGACCGTGTATGTCAGACGACACCTAGGCTCCAATGCTATTCATTTCCACTGGGATTACAACCTCAGTCTAGGTGGCTCTAAATGATATGTTACATAAAATGTGAAATTAAATGATTTATTTAATTTCACTTATCATTTAATTTCATATTAACGCCATTTAGATTGGATTGTAACCTCAATGGGGATGAATAACATTATTCTAAACTATATATCTCTCTATATATATAGGGGGGAGAGAGAGAGAAAGAGATGGTTATTCATATGCCCATGTAATTAAGAAAATAATGCGTTCAGTTCTAGAGGTTCGCGTATGGTATCAAATGGGTTTCGGGCATGTATAGGTATAGAAAAATCTTTACTAGCTACTTAAACCCCGATTGCTTTAGTTACAAATTAAATTTTGATAAAATTTAATAAAATGTGTAATTAAAAAGTTAATAAAAATTATGAATTCCATGAAACGTGTGATTAAAAATAAGTTTGAGGAAAAATAAATTTTAAAAATGTGAGTTAAACATGGGCTAAGTTTATTACTTCTTGGAATTAATTCTTATCAAGTGTTAATATATTCAAAAAAAGTCATTTGTACATCACTTAGAGGGCTGTAAATTTACAGCCCTCTTAAGTGCTGTAAGTCCAGCACTTTTGTAATATATTTTGAATTTTTAGAACGTCTTAAATATAACAATAAGGGAATGTTTGGTACACCGAATGGAATTTGGATAGGGAAGATAGTATTAATATGCACTAGGAGGGATTGTTTTTATACGGTATTTGATGTTACATCACAATAGAAGACTACATAATTATTTAAGAATAAATAAAATTATTACAATATGAATAATCTAATATATAAATGTTGTATTATCTAAAAAAATCCTTAAAAATTAGTAATATAAAATTACAATCAATCAACATATTAAAAAACCATTGTATCCTTGTCTCTATCAAACAACGTGAATCATATAAACTATATTAAGACCTCATTTGTCTCTCATTATTCTAAAACATTGTTTACTACAGTAAGATTTTCTATAGCACATTCACCCATTAAAACATTCTACACACAAACCAATAAAATTATTTTAGATTTCAACCATACATTCTCCCAAAAGTCTATTCATTACTCCATTTCTTCTATAACAATGGGAGACAAACACTCACTAACTAGTTAATTCTTGAAACAAATTAAATATAATGCAATGCTAGTGCGACAAAATAATATATCTTGTCTCCATCTATAATGAAATAAATTACATTGGCTTATTGAGTACTTTAAAATAATTCCAATATATATGTAAAATATCAAATACAAGATGACATTGTAAAGAACAAGCAATCTTCATTTCACAAAAAACGTGAACTATAGTTTACAAACTTGCTCTGTATTTGGTATAGAGTTGCAACATGAAATAGTAATGCTATTCTTCTGTGAATCAAAACGTTGTTCATGGCTACTATGTTTCCTTCGTCGTTCTTTTCAAATGTTATTCATATACAGGGGCGGACCGAGAAAAAAATTTTGTGTCAAGGAGTCTACAGAACTTCTCAACATGTAGTATATAATTTTAAACCTAGTGACATTGGTGGCACTCGAAGCTTTGATGTTGTTTCATGAATTAAGACGTGAATATTTAGTACATGTTTGGTACAACATCAAAAGTTGAAGAGTTTTATTTTTGTTAAAATTTAGAATTATTGGAATAAGACTTATTTTTGTTAAATTTTGTTATTGGAGAATTCTACTTCAAAAAGTAATTATATTCTATAGCATTCTTCTTTCAAGAATTCAGTTGTTAGGGTGACTTGTGAGTTGTTTAAATCGACAGTTAGCATTGGCCATAGTTGAATCAATTTCGAGTTTTCTCGATTGAACAAGTTCAAATTTTCGATATCTTGTATGAATCAAAGAATCATGAAGCCCATAATTTTTATTCACGAGTGATGAAAAGCAACACAAAGTAAATATTTTCATACACATTTCCGCTCATCAACTTTCCTTTTATCTAACAGTAAATGAGTTTTCAACTTTAGTTAGAATTTATTTTGTAATTTGTACTATGCTACAACTTTTTAGTTACCCCTATAATTAGAAGAAATTAATTAGGAAATAAATATGGAGCCTTCCATCTGTTTGAGAATTTACTTTAGATTCGTGAATAGTGGACAAAATCAACAAAAAGGATTTCAAATTCGGGCGAACTCTGGCCATCTAAACCGTCGGATATAGGAACCATTGAAAAGCCCTTAACTTCATCTTTAATTCCCACACAACATCCACCGTTATCAGATCCGCCACCTTTGTCGCCGCCACCTTCACCTCGACCATCATTTTTAGCCACCACCAGTCCGTCATCGTCGCACGGTTTACGACCGCCACTTCAATCTTCGTGATGGCGAGGAGAGAGAGGAGAGCAGCGATTTACGACGACCGCTTCAAATCGGTACTTATTAAAAGAAAATGCCAGGCATTAAATAAAGAAAAATTCAGAAAACTACTAAAAATTATTTAAAAATTAAAGCTTACTTCCACTATAGTGGTTTACTCAGTTTACCTGTCATCATTAATTCCCCCAAAATCATTAAATAAATACACAACATTAGCAAAAACTCAAAAATAGCAAATAAAGTTTGATTTCAACTTTTCAAAAAAGAAAAAACCTTTGGAGTTACGGAGAGTTTTGAGTACGGTTTTGTAACCATGGGTGTATTTTCCGCTTTTCATAACAAGAGCGAGCCTGTTATTGATGCTTTCATGAGTCTTCTTATGTAAAACAAAGACAATCAGAAAAAGAAAAGAATCATAACAGTTTCAATCTGAAGAAAATAAAACAAAAATTAAAACAGATCAAGATTTGATGAAAGACAGAGCGAGAGCAATATAGTTTTCTTTGCAGCAACCATGGCGAAGCGGCTACGGCTAGGGTTCTAGTTGAGACTCTGGTTGGAAGGTGAGAATGAAACCCCAGTTCGCATGGGAGAATTTAATTATAAATGGAGACACATTAGAAGGAAAATTACGGCTGACGAGCGGAGTCACGGTCGGATAGGCTCACGGCTACAGCTTCTAGTTCTGGGCTGAAGGCGTCTACCGTGTGGTCTCTGGACTTCCGTCTGGCGTGAAGGGTTGAAGGTGTAGAGGAAACTCACCGGTGGAAAGAGTTGAAGCGGGAAGTTTTAGGTATTTTAAATAGCCCCTAAAAATTCTGTCTCAAGAATGTATTGGGTATAACTTTTTTTTGAGTTGTCAACTCAAAAATGTATTGGGTATTTAAATTCTCTAAAAGGGCAAAATTATCCAAAAATGACAATCTTGCAAAGGCTTTAAAAAAAGTGACATTTTTTAAAATGAAAAGCCAAAAAATGACATTTAGTGCAATTTCCTCTTATTTTATTAGAAAAATGTGTGATGAAGATTAATTCAATTTGTATAAAAATGGAACTCAATAGAAAATGAGAGAAAAGAATGGGACAAGATTTAGTCACTCATCGGTAGTGATTAGATTTTTAATATAAGTCAAAGTTAATAATTAATTTTAATCATATTTTTATATGATTCATAACTTTTCAACTATACATTTCACTATTTTTTTTTTATCAAAATCTATTAAAAAATTAATTTTAATCCCGACTATAAGTACAAGCAGTCCGTCACGTACAAGGTAAAGAAACTTAAAAGGTAAAATAGAAATTGTGTATTTAAAGACATCCATTCCAATGTCGAAAGTCAATTTTGCGGATAAAATGTTACTTTCAAGATAAATGGTGAAAAATGGAAAAAAATAAAATATCCAATTGAGAGGCTATTTTAGTATTTTTCGTCTTATATTCACTGACATACTTGCAACCTTTTAATAGTAACTTTTTTTCTTCCTTCGTATGGACAAAAAGAATAACATACATTGCTCAATGGAAATTCAAAATTGTCATTTTTTTACCATTAAATCCATGTTCGATGGGAATTAAAATATTTTTTTTAGTAGATTTGATAAAAGTTGATGAAATATATGGTTAAAAAATTGTGAATCTCATGAAATATATAGTTTAAGGCCGTATTTGTTTTGAATTAATATCAGATTTTAATTTAAATCAAAGTCAAACAATCAATATTAATTATATTTTTTATGAGTCTCACGACTTTTCAACCACACATTTCAAATTTTTTTTATCATAATGTACTAAAAATCTAATTTTAATCATCACCAAACACCCACTAAATTAACTGTTGACTTTCACTTAAATTAAAAAAATTAATTTTAACTTCCACCAAATGGAGACATAGTATTTGAAACTACGACCACTTTTCTTTCCTCCTACTCTTCCATTTTTAGGCGCTAGCATATCTGGGAATGATTTATAATAGATAAATAGATAAAAATAAGTGAAAATATCTCGTCCACCCACTTCCAACCTATCTATTTGTACATTTATCTTCAACATTTTTTTTCTTGATTTTGTGCCTAGCCTTCCATTTTTAAGTGCATTTAGTTTCGGTGTTTCTCCACTATTAATAAGAAAAGGCAATTTTACGCATCTCCCTTTTCAATGATGAAGTTAGGACTAGATTAAAAAATTCTTTTAGGGAAAAACTATTTGTACCCGGACATTTTACACTCCCGGGTACACGCCCCTCACATAAGTGAGGGGCCCACCGCAAATATAATAATTCCATCCCGCCCCAATTGTGAGGGGTGCAGTGGGGCCAGATAACCGGGAGCGTAAACGCCCGGGTACCCATAGCAAAGTTCAATCTTTTAAGCTAGATTGATATGTTTAAAAAAAAATGAAAAATAATAAATAAATTCACATATTTTTAACATATAAAAAAAATACTAAATGGGCCTTGAGCTATAGTCCAGGCCAGCCCTCTAAATTCGTCCATGTCCATACAAGTTCCAACCCATATCTAATTATACTTTTGTCCGCAACGTCTTTTTCTTAAATTTTGTCCTCAGACTTCCATCTTTAAATGCATTTAATTCCGATTTTAGTAGACTATTATAACATGAAAAGGTAAATTTACCTCGTGTTTGATAAAGTTTATAGTGCTTATAAGTTCATCAAAAAATATTTTTAACCATATATATATTTTTAATTTATAACTTTTATTATTTTTTTAATTATACACTTCTTGAGATCCATGACTTAATGTCTGTTTGACAAAAAAAAAAGTCAAAAAAGACTTCTGAACTAAGAGCATTTTCAAGAAACTTTTTAAATATGAGGTACTCTCTACTTTAAAAAGTCAACCTTTGAAATCATACTCCAAGAGATTATTTAAATTAATATTTTAATTTAGAGACTCACTTTTTATAATTAAATGCATTCAAAATGTTTTAATTTTTAAAGTAGGAAAACAACAAAATAATCAAAAGAAAAGCTAGTTAACATAAAGAGATGAAGAAAAATAATAACTACTTTTTGGAGTAATGAAATTAAGTATAAGAGAAAATGCATTTGTACAGAAGAGTTCCAACATAATTTAAACAGAAAACTCACGTGGGTGTGGGGTCTCGTCTGAATTTAAAATATTGAAAAAAGGGGCCCACTGTGTGTCTAATCTGTTGAATTTCTGTGGGTATATCTTCTGTACACACAGCAGAAATGTAAATATAAAGAGTTTGTTGAAATACTTCAAAATTTTAACTCTTTAAATTTATAAATCATATCAAATGATAGAATAAAGATAGAGTCTCTTGCAAATGTTCTAAAAAGTTGTTTTTGAAAATATTTGCTTAATTTTAAAAAAAATGCTTTATTTAGCTTGAGTGGCTATAATTCTAGCTAGACTAATGTAAAAATATCTTCAAGAAACTTTCTAAACACTAAATACACTCTATTTTAGAGTATCGTGATTAAAAATAAATTCAAAGAGGTTTTCTATTATAACTTTTTTAAAATAAAGAACAAGTTTGAGGAGTCAAATTCACTATCTATTCTTAATTAACAATGATTGCATTTAATTAGCTACAAATTTCAATAATCTACAATTTAAATTATTCAAATCACATTTAAAATGATTGACAATTAACATATAAAAAAATTATGTTAAATAAAAGATGAGCAAAAATCAATCATTGTTCATCAAAAAAATAAAAATAAAGAGTCAAAATAAAGAACAACGTTGGAGCACGTAAAAAAAATTATTCTCTAAATTCAAGGTACTCTCTATTATGTACAATACTCTTTATAAATTTAGAGATCGAAGATGCTCTTAACTTTGTCAAAAAATTGTTTTATAAAAAGGATAAGCAAAAACCGACATAATCGAATGCTTATACTAAGGATCTGTTTGGCCTGTCTTTCAAAAAATCAAAATGAGCTTTTAATTACTTTTGGAGTCAAACAGCTAAAAGAAGCTTTTAAGACCTAAAAGTTATTTTTGGATCCGTTTGACTAATTTTGTGAAAGTACTTCTTCTAATTAGAAGAGTTTTTAAAAGAAGTTGGTCGAATATCATTTTCTCTAAAAACATTTCGGAATAGAAAGATACTTTTAAAATTATTTTTGAAAAAGCTTTCTATAGGAAGTAAAAGAAAACAAAGAAAAAAATTATGTCAAACGGACCTACACTCATTTCGTGTGCTCCGCGACTCACAGAGGAGAGTCACGGAACTTTTCGTTCTTGCACTTTCCCCTATTTTCGCTCGAGATCCACTGCAGAACCCTAAAGATTTGAAATCCCCTTCCGAATACTGAATAATTTCTTTGTCCTCATAGAATTTCTCTAAAAAACTTGAATGGAGTTCAACAATCGAGCAACTGATAGAAACGCCTCAAATCAATCTCCGGGTTACAATTATTTTCCCGAACAAGGCCTTCGAGGTATGTGAATTTTTAACCTTTTACTCATTAAATTTTCAAGTTCTTCTTCTGCGCATATGTTCATCCAAGTAAGTTGTGCTTGGATTTGAATGGAATTAATGAAATTCAAGCGGCATTGTGGATTTTAGTTAACAATTCATTTTTATTTATTTATTTATTTTTCTGCATACTTTCCACTGTCAAAAGGTACACAGAGATAGACATGTACAGAGATCAAGTATATTTGTTCTTCAAATGTTCTGATCTACCGAGTATCATTGTATTGAATTCTTTTTAACTTCCCAATTTCAGTTGCAAAGTAAAATTCTACACTGTCGCGAGTTTAAAACTTGTGTTGAATTTTATAGATAAGATGTTGATGAACTTCTGTTTCTTTATGAAGTACAAACATAACACTGGCGAATTTTGCACAATTTTATGCTTAGGGATTTTGTAAAAAGGAAAACTAGAAATGAAAGAATATCAAAGCTCAAAATTATGTAATTATGTTGGAAAGATAAAGTTCCCGTATTTACTTTAATTTTTTTTCTCTGTCCACTGATCAAGTTTGGACTATTTTTTATCTTGAGTTTTCCTGATCTGCTACTGTCAATATTTTTAATTATTTTTATTTGCAATAGTTTCAGCTGGCTATATGGGTTCATATGCAGGGCAGTTCCATCGTGAGTACCTTCCAGACTATAGTCACCCTCACCCTCACCCTCACCCTCAACCTCAACCTCATCCTCATGCTCACCCTCAGTCCCACCATCATCCTTTGCTTCAGCCTCATGACTTGCATGGAGCAATTCAGAGAGAGATTGAAAAACAACGTATTAGAGAGGAGATAATAATATCGGAATTTGAAAGGAGGCGTGTTTTGGAAGCTGAGGTAAGGAGGGAGCTGATGATGGAGAGAGAATTGGCTCTGCGAAGAGGCAAGGATGGGTTTCCATTTGGCCCGTCATTGGGAACTGGGTATGACTCAACAATTAGGCTTCCACTTTTGGGGATGAGAAGTGAGGGAAGGTTCCTAGAGGAGAGGGTTGCAATGCCACACAATGAGAAGGAGACGCAGAATGTAAGGCATGAGAATGGAAAGCTTGATATCCTGCCATTTCAAAGCTGTGCTACTGAACCGAGAATTGCGGAAGTTAAGCCTGTCTCAGAGAGGGGGAAAGAGAAAGAGAAAGTAGTTTTGCCGGTTAGTGCTTGTTCCTTGTTCCCACTCCATATGTTTTTTTTTCTTGTACACATGATTTTAATTTGGTGGCCTTGAACATGATGAAAATTGTTTTCCTTCAAAAGAAAAAGAAGTTTTGACGATGAATAGAGTAAGTGTAATGCAAAAGAGTGTTGAATTTCTATTTTATTAGAATCTGTGTGTGTGGATGCAATGCTTCGTTAAAAATGTTATGTGCATTAATCCCAGAATCTTTGTAGCTTACTACGTTTCAGTCTGTAAATACTGAAACGATGGTAGGGGTCAAAGTGACAGATCAAATGTTGATCTCATAAACATCTTCTTTTGAGGATACTTTTCTCCAAAAGTCCAAACTGATTATAGACAGCTCTCTGAGAACTGTCTCTTTAATTGAAAGGACATAGTAATCATCTCAAAAGCATTAAAATAATACACAACTGATTTAACAAGTTAAGTTTATTCCTGTTGCTTAATCAAAGATATGAAGTCGTATGGCCTTTATAATTAGCCTTCAACTTTTTAATCCTTATGATCATGGCTTTACCTTTCTTAAGACTATAATTAGAGAGTTTATGGAAACTGAAGATTGAACGATCCTTTTTGGTGTTATCTACTTATTGTAGTTTTCTACTTTATTTGCTGCTGTTGGGAAGTTTGTATAGAGAAGTGGAACTTGAAAATTTTCTTTGGGGTAGCTAATGTATTAATTGCCAAAATTATAAAACCTTTCAAATTCGTTTTCATATATTGTGGAACTGGCGAGTTAGTTTTTAATCCGCAGTGCAATTGGAAAATTTTCATTTGGAAGATACTAAGCGCGTGTTTATAAAACTGATATCTGAATATGGTCAACATAAATTTAAGTGGTGAGATTTTAAGCTACTGGATTCTAAGTAATACTGAAAGTTGCATTTACAGAGTCTGAATTAAGAAGACCCAGCATATTTTCAATTTCCATCACATGCCAACAATTCTTATGTGGTATATGAACTTGTGTGTGCACAAATTTCTGTTGTTTGTACAACATTTTTCCTACTTTTATCGTGATAATAATAGGTAACACACTGATAGCCCTCCACACAAAAATCCATACTTTTTTCTCTTCTATTTTTACTTTGGTGAACGCTATATGTGGTTATTGGTAGGCGATAAACTCCATACTTACAAGAATTATTTTTCTCGAATAGCAAGTTATTTGTTTTTATTTATTCTGTTTAATCCCTTTCTTTTCGCGTTTGGTTAGGGAGGGGGGAATTGGAAGGGGTGGGAGGGCATTTTGTATTTTTACTCAAGTGATGGACCTTATTTGAGTTTTGTAGGCCAAACCCCATGAATATATACCTGGAGAGAAGAGAAAGGCTGCAGCATCCTCTGTCGTGGATTATGGAGAGCATCAGTCAGCTGCTGTCTCAAGGAAGAAAACTAAAGAAGAGTGGAGTTGTGCTCTCTGTCAGGTTAGTGCCACCAGCGAACAAGCCCTAAAGGACCACGTGCTGGGAAAGAAACACAAGTCCAAAGAGGTTGCATTGAGAGCTCAGAGGGCTGGCAAAAACTATACAATTGGGTTTTTTCCCAAGAAACCTGCCTTCTCAGTCACGGTTGTGGGGACTAAAACTCTATGTTCTGAGGAGGGAGTGAAGCCTGCAACTCAATCTTTGCACTTCAATAGGATGGGAGAGACGAGCTCAAAGAAAAATAATATGCCACTATTGCAGGAAAACCGAAAACTGGACAACTTAAAGAATGACCAATTGGAAGTTCAAGAAATGCTAAAGGATGGAAATAGTAAGAAGAAACTATATAGATTTTGGTGTGAGATGTGCCAGGTGGGAGCCTTCTCTCGTAAGGTCATGAATGCTCATAAGAATGGGAAGAAACATGTGAAACGGCTCCAGGAATATGATCAAAATGGAGCTGCCCCATCCAGCCTGAAGGAGAAGGCTATGGTACGAGTGAATGATAGAGAAAGGGTTGCTGGTGATGTTAAGAACACAACAGAGGAAAGTATTGGTGAGGCCGAGGATACGGTGAGCTCAGATGATCACAAGACCGTCGATGCAGTCAATGCAGACAATCACAATGCATTGGAAATGGCCAAGCCAGAAAGTAATGGGGCCATGGTCGCAGCAAAGGCAGATGATAATGAGAATAATGATGCTGTCGAGCAAGAATATAATGAGACCTTGAATGCATCGAAGGTCGCAGCCAAGGCAGATGATAATGAGAATAATGATGCTGTCGAGCAAGAATATAATGAGACCTTGAATGCATCGAAGCCAGAATATAACGAGTACAATGATCCAGTTGAGCCAGAATATACTGAGGCCATGAATGCACCCAAGTTAGATGGTAACGAGGCCAATGATGCAGTCCAGATGGAATATAACAAGGCCATGGATGCAACCAAGCCAGTTGATAATGAGGTCGATGTTGTAGTCGAGCTGGAATTCAGTGAAGCCGTGGTTGCAACCAAGCCAGATGATAATGAGGCCAATGATGCAGTCGAGCCAGAATTTATCGAGGCCATGTATGCAGACAAGCCGGATGTTAATGAGGCCGACGGTGAAGTTGAGCCACAAGATGATGAACTAATTTGATAAGTTGAGCCGTTAGACCACATGATTAACTGAAGTATGAATGCCAATGGATAGAAAACTAATTTTGCTCGATCCATCTTTCTCCAAATTGAGTGGTCTATTTTCCGATAGTGTGTATAGATTTTCCAAACTTAGTCAAGAGTATTTTCTGCAAGACATTTCAGGAATAAATATTCCTGTTGAAATGATGCAATCATGTTGACAATTGTGTGAATAGTTATTTTTCCCCATTTTGGTTTTGAAGGTCATTGCAATTTGCAGGTAATGATTCTGAAGGACCTGAAAATTCTGGACATGGATAAAAAAAGAGTTTCAGACTTTAACTCTCCTTGGTCCTTGTATTTTTGTCAAGTTTTTCACCATAATCGATCAAACTTGCATTTTGCCCTGTCTTGTTCTAAAATTTTGTTATCCCTACCATTCTGGGCATTAAGAAATAAGAATGTAAAATGTTATTGCCAGTTGACAGTTATATGGCCTAAATAAAGATCAGTTGCAGCTAAAAATTGAAAATTGGTTCGACCCATGGAGACTCGAAAGAGACGTCAAACACCAGCCTAACCATTCCGAAACCCTTGCATAAAGGACCAAAAAGAGTACTTATTTAAGGAGACAAATATGTATGTATATATATTATCAATTGCTTCCAACATGTAAGTATGCTGAATTGAAGAACTAAGTATTGCACGACATAGAAGGAATTACATAAAACTAGAGACTAAAGGCGAGTGAAAGCTGGCAACCGAAAGTTAATCAGCCTCCCAAATGGGCGTTGGTCAAGCCTTCGATTAAAACTCAAACTCTCAATGCAACTGGGTCCTGCCATGAAATTTTCCGCTTCCCAACCCGGGTCGTACCTTCGCCAGCATTTCTACACACCGACAATTTAAGGTCATGCTGTTCATCGTGTAAACCTCTAACTAAACTTTTTCTTGCATCATCGAGCTTCAAGGGTTCATAATTACTCTGAAAATCCTCATCCCCTGTCTGTTAGAGAACAAACCATTACAAATCTATAATTGAAAATTTGTTATTTATAACAAGAAGATGAATTCAAGGGCCTACCGAAATTTCATTCAAGTCAAAGATTGGAGCTCGACTTGGCAAACGAGCTTCTTTCCCAATACTATGACGGTTCAAATCAAAAGCTGCAACAGAGTTCCTCGGACCAGTATCATTGGCACCACACATTCTTTCCTTCGCATTCAAATTAAAGACCAGTGGCTTGTTTCGCATTACAGATTCTTTCCTAATATTTATCCTCCCTCTGTTCATATCAGAATTCGGAGTTGAAGCACGTTGAGAATCTTCCTTTTTACCACGCAATTTTTGCTTACTCTCAATATTAATAACTGGTAATGCAGTACCGGCAGCGGCTTCTTTTCCAATATGTTTCCTCTTGGATTGGGAGTCTGGAACTTGTGGAATTTTATTGAGAGAGGCACCTTTTCTGATGAACAATTGATCCTTCTTTTTCTTTGTAGAATGGTTTACAGCATATGGTGGTGGTACAAGTTGCTGTTCTTGTGTCGAATTCAAAAACTTTGTTTCGAGAAGATATTTGTGCCTCTTTTGCAAAAACCTGTGTCATAATGAATCGCCAATTAGCATAAGAATCAGTAAGAGAATGTGGCAAACACATGAAAGAATGACTCTTATCACAAAAGCAAAACGATCACACTTTGTTCAAGAACAAGCATAAGCAAGCATTACTTTACCATTAATTGCTGCAATAGAAAATAAAAGTTATAATTTCTCTCAAATCCAAATAGGCAGACAAAAACTGCCAGAAGCATGAGAAGCGGATTAAATCATTGTTTTCACATAAAGATAGCAACAACATTTACAGGCAAAGAAATTAACACTTGTGAATATGTGGACAGCAATTAATGACTGAAAATCATTAGCATACACTTCTTCATAATACAGATACAATTCCATACCGAACTTCAGCTGCCAGTATCTGCTTCCTCTGTTTTGCAGTCTGCAAGTTGTTTCTCATCCCATGGTTTTCCTGAAAAAGGATTTTGATTGTAAATTGGTCTTGCCAATAACTTAAGAGGACTTAAATACAACAAAAAGGAATCAAATATCAATACAAATCTGTGTTCATCAATTCATCAAATAGAAAAGCAGGCATGACCTTCCAGGAAAAAGAACCAACAGCCACGTATATCAGAACAAGAATTACAAACATACAAGTATTTAGGGGGCAAATAATTAGATCTAGCAAAACTGTATTCAAAAGGAAATTTTCATTAAAAATACTTCAAATATTGGGATAGAGCTTAATAGTTGACTGAGAACCTCCTAATTCGTGATTAAAAAACCAAAATTTGACAATTAGGACAGTGAGAAAAACTCGGCAAAGTACAATAACCTTCACCCAGAAAGAGAAGATCTTGCAAGACAAGATGAAGATGAGTTTTCAACAGAAAATCAAAAAATTAAGAAATCATAAATCCCTTAAAATCACAACAAACGTTAAGCAATATATTGAACAAAACCCCAGAAAAAATTACTAAACAACACCATACAAAAGGATTATCTCCGAAATCTAAACGAAGAATGTCAATTAATAAATTACAACCAAGCCAAGAAACAAATGATCGAATAAAACTTCAGATCCTTAACCAAGAAAAACACATCCCACAAAGGAAATACCTTTTGTAGCTCCTGATAGTCTTGCAAGAGGCTCTGATGCTTTAACCTGGCCTTAGTATCCTCATAAACACCACCGTCATAAGATGGCGTTGAATCCAAAGAAACCTCTTTCATCTTCTTAGACATCAGATCAGATCGGATCAGATCACAAAATATAAAAAGCCCTTGTTACAAGAAGTTTGAATATTGAATATGGCGATAAGGATGAATATAAAAGAGAGGTGGAGAAGAAATAAAGGCAGGCTTGTATGTGGAAAAAGAACAGAGAGAAAGGACAGAAGAAAGGAAAAATATAGATGAAGTGGGAAGTTTCCTTGTTTGCTTTCCTGTTTTCTCTGTGAAAAAACTCTGACCAAGACAACAAATTAAAGGCCCAAAAAGCCCACATAAATTGTGGCAAAAATAATAATAACATTGTTTCTTAACAGGATAGTGAAATTGATGATGAAGATGGGGAGTTTTGAAGGGGTTGCAGAAGGGTATTTGTGGCAACCAATCTTGATAATTTTTGTTGTGTATGTGTGGGTGTAGCGTGTATGGGTGAGGTAGGTTTAGTTCTACAAAACTTGAATCTTTTTGTTTTTCTTCTACATAAATTTTGGTCCAGCTGGGCCATTAGAGAGAGAGTTGGGTGGATGATTATTCTTGTTTTTCCACTCTTTCTGCTGAATATAGGTACCAATGTGGACATAGAAGAGAGATGTAGAAATAGGAAGGGAAAAAAGGAAACGTTAATTTTTATTATTTCTAGAGAGAGAAAGAGATGATCTTGATGATGATGGGTAGTTGCTGAAAAAGCAAAGATGAGAGGAAGGGATGGGATGCTGTTTCTTGATGTGTTTTGCAGGTACCTTGTTTTTAGGCTTTGGACTTGTGACAGTGATGCCTTCTCTTTTATTTATTGTACTTGGACCCATGTTGTCAAATTACAATCTTACCCTTTCTCGGGACTTCAACTGCAATTTATCCTGTATACTTTAACAGGGATTCAAGATCCAACGATGAATCTTTCTTCTAGATTATTAACCTGCCATGTTTGAGGGCAATTTGGTCATTTTCTTCTTGATCCTGTGCTTCTGTAGTCTGACCTAATTTCTGGAATTTTCTTGACCAGCAGCCTAGACTTCAAGATTCATAAAAACCCTAAAAAATTCCTAAATTTGAATTTTCAAATGATAAAAATAACATAATTTTTTACAAAAATATATTAAAATTAAATTGAACTATTGTATAATTGAGTAATCGTTTCTCGTAGGATCGACTCCGTGGACATGTTTGTCCACTTTATTAATTTTATGCGATCTGTGTGCTTGTAGTACACATTTTTAATGAACAATAAGTGACGTCATTTTTATAAGTTTAGTGATCAAAATTCGATCACCTTAAAGTTTAATGAACAATCAAAAACATTTTCTAAAATTTCGTGAGCAATCAAAGACGTAACAATTTATTAACGACGCAATGAAGCGTCACGTGTGCATTTCGTTAGCTTCACTAATTTCATTAAAAGTTTGAAATGGATGTTATGTTAGTGAATAACATCCAACGTTTGGATAAGTTTAGTGGTCAAAACTCGATATCTCAAATTTTAGTAAACAATCGAAAATAGAAACATAAGTTCAGTGATAATTAGGACAATTAACTCCAATTTTGTGAGTCATACATTTTAACCCTACACTCTGTTTTTTTAACTTATGAATCCGCAGTCGTTATTCGTTGGTGCACACTGGATAAATATTACTTCATGTACAATAACTCGCGAACCACACAAGAGAGAGAGAGAGAGAGAGAGAGAGAGATGAATGGAATTGGAGGTCTGTATAGCGACGTTGGCTTTTGGTTAGGCTATTGAGTCCCATTATTTTTCTTCTAAGGATCAGTTTTACGGAACTTTTAAAAAAGTAAAAAAAGTTATTTTATAGATATGATATAGAGAGTATTATGAAGTTCTTCTTCAAGAAATAGAAAAATTGGCAAATGGGCAAAAATTATTTTCAACTACATATTTAGAAGACCGAAGATTAGATTGAGGGTAAACAAACTAATTTTGTTTATTTTTCCTTGGTTTCCATCAACAAATTGGTTTTCTCTTCGAACAGTCTACCAAACCATACAGCACACAGGAAAAATTCATATGCACCACTCACTATCTTTTCTCAAGAAATTATTTGTTGCATCAACCATGTTTTAATTAAGAATATTCGCTCACCATAATTTCTTATGCCATAATATCTTATTAGTCAAGTTGAAGTCTTCCACAAACATTTAAGGGAAAAATCATATGTACAGATTTTTTTTTTTTAATATAGATGTTTTACACCCACTCACACGTGTGGGGTCCACCGAAATAAAAAATAAAAAAAAAACCCCCAACCACCCCCCTAAATTGTGTGTATCTGGTGGTGTTATGTAGAATCATGTTTCTGTACATGAAGCATTTCAACATTTAACCATGGCGAAAGATATAAAAATTATCTTTTTCCTCACATAGAGGATAGGTTGTAAGAGGGGCTGCAGTTTTTGATACATTGAATAGGTTGAGTTATCATTAAAATACGAGGTTAAAATTGCACGTGTTGTAAATAATGGAGTCACTTGAAACAAACAATTTTTATTTAAATTTGTTTATTCTTTATTATATAATTGGAACTTCTTCTTTTTTTTGTATAAAGGTTTGTAGAATTTACAAATTTGGCTATCTAGATCCGATACTCCAGCCGATTCAAATAAGCTCGACCTACATTTATACCTCTCTCTACATGGGGTACCTTAAATGACTCAACTTAAATTCATTTTATCGTGAACATGTCAAGGACAACAAGATAGTTCATTATCCTATTCAATATCCCTATTTGTGTGACAAGGAGTTTCGATAACAATAAAAAGGAAGAGGCCTACAATTTTAACACGTTTTGTAGCATAATGTGTAGCACAAATTATGCACTAATAGGCAGGCAATATCATGGAAACATGGATGAATTTGCGCAGGAAAAATGAAAATCTTGTCCAAAGTTGACCATAAATCTGCTACATGAGAGCCCAGTCAACACAGGAAATTGGTCTCCTTTTATGGACATTACAAAACGAAAAATACAAGGTTACAATTTATTTATTTATTTATTTTTTATGACTCAAGTGTCCAAACTTCGTCCGACCAATCTTAAGGAGTTGCGGTCTTCCCCCGGTTCGCCACCCGGGTTAATCCGGATGCGATTATAGATTATACACATTTGAGCCGGACATTCGTTAGCTCTTCTCCCTATGGATTTCTGTCTTCCAACATAAATGTTGCATTCTAGCTGCTGTGAGGATTCGAACATTTGATGCTCCGTAGAGAACTCCCTTACTTTACCACTGCGTCATGTCCGTGGAGGGCAAAAAGTTAAAATATTTTGGTTTGATTAAAGAATGTTCCAGGCCAATTCTTTTTTTATATGTTGCGTGCTACAACAAATTACAAGTCACCCCTTAATAAAAATAAGCTGTTTTTGCCTTATAATATTGTCCCATGTTGTGCTAGAATGTTCGTTTTCATTTTGATTCAAGAATCGCTAACACGTGTACAATTACAAATATAGAAACTTACAAGAGACGAGAAGGCAAAGTAAAAAAAATAAGCACGAACAATTCTTTGATCTTGACTTGAAAGTTCACAAGAGGCATGATCAAATGATACACAACAAATTTTATGCGGACCATGCTACACTACCCGAAGGATTTTATCAGATCTTTACTAGATACGCACAAGGATTTTTAATAATATAAAATTTATTTTATAAAAATATTATTTTACCCTTTCTTTCTATATTTGCAAGATATATCCTATATTTTTTAGTTGTTAGATCTTTCATAATTATTTCTTTCAATTCTTTCATTTGGATCCTCTGTTCTTAAAAATGATTCTAAGAATCTTAGTTCAATGTCTACTTCTCGACGAATTAAGTATTGTTGTTGCTCGTATTGGTGATATCTTATAGTTGTTACTATTTTATTTCTATTTTCTTGATTTTCTTCCCTTTTAAGTTCTTCAAGGAGTATTCTAACTTTTTTGAATCTTAGTTTGCTAGTATTGTCTTTGATTCTTTCAAATCTTTCAATATCTTCGTGGTTCATTAAAGTTTCTATTTATACGATAACTTTTTAAATTTTTCAACTTGTCCTAAATATTCTCTGTATTTTGTTAATTTTTCAAAGACTTTAGGTTGGTCTTTTTCAGTTATGTATCCAAAAATAATTCCTTCTAAAACTTCTTATTCTATATTTTCGTGTTTAGTTATAACGTTTCCTATCTTTTTTATTTCTTTATAAGTTTCTACATGATCAAATTCTATATTATACTTACAAGCATAATTTATATCAGAATATATTTTTCCAAGTTTTTCTTGGCCAACAGGAAATATATCTTTAGATTTTTCAACTGTCTTTAATAAAAATGAAATATCTTTTTCATTCAAATATAATTTAAGACTATCATCATTAGATGTGGATGCTTGTGAAGTGTTCATATAAATTAATAGCAATCAAAGCATAAGCATGTAAAGATGAGCATATAAAAGCATGTAAATGACTTACAGTAATAAATGGAAATAACTAAGATTTCCCTCCAATATGTCTTTATAGTTGTTTTGAATATACTTAATCAATCTTCTAAATCAAATGAATATTTAAAATGTTTTGAAATCATTTGAGTCCACAACTGCTTTCGCAAAAGGCTTTTCAATTAATGTTGCATTTCTCATTCTAGAGAACTAGCCTTGTTTCCACAGACGCTATCTCACAGTATCCAGAGTCTCTGTTTTCACCTCTATCCAAACTCTTTTCAGAAACTAGTTCTTACTTGGAACGAAATTTTAAAAGATAAACTCACACACAAGGTGCTACAATTTTGTTAGAAATCTGCCATTTTCCCCTAAAACATTTATTAAAGACGAGTACTTTGGCATGACTAACATCCATTCAAAAACAATGTTTTGAAAATCTTTTAAAAATATCTATCTGTACTGCCGAGGAATCATGAGAAATTTAATGAAATCCTTTTATGAAAGCTTTGTTGAACATAAAAAACTTCGTCTTTATATTCATAAACTGAAATAGTACATGCTTACACACTATATTTGCATACCTTTGATACTCAACTTATGAAGTTTAGAACTCCATAAGTGATTACCTTATTACAAACTTTGCTATCTTCAGGCTATCTAATAATATTTCTGAATACAAGTGGTGTAAACAGATTATAAAGAAAAGTATTTGAGATGTGTTTTCTCCAAGATTTTTCGAGATGTTTATCTGGATTTCAATGCCCCCTTCAAAAATACCTCTCCTCCTTTTATAGAGGCCTTGAGTCATTCCTTTAGTGATGAGGAATCTTATCTTTACAGCTATCATCCCACTATCCTTTGTTAGGTAGTGAAAAGAAATTTTATCTTTACGGGTGTTCTCCATCTTCTTTTGTTGGGTAGTGTTAGGCGGCCTTATCTTTTTGAGTTGGATTGTGACATATCTCCACTATCTTCTGTCTCTTAGTGACCACAATTTTTCTTTAATAAAGTGTTTGATTAAAGTAGTGATAAAGGGTCACTTTGTTGGCTCCATCACTTTTCCATCCTAGAATCAAAGAATTCCGCGAGGAATTCATCACTATTGAGAAATGCTCCTTGACTCATATCTTCCACAACATAGTGTTCACAACGATGGCCACTGTGATCCCAAAGTATCTTGCACAGTTTTTATGACATATCTTCTGATCCACTAACTTGATTTGAGATTATAGTGGATAGTAAATTGTCAAGAAGACACATGTCTTCATCCTTTGTAGGAATTCTTGCATTAGAATAAATTACATATTCTTCAGAGGGATAGATCCATATCTTCTCTTTCTCAAGAATTAACTGAGTTACATGTTCGAATATCTCTTTATATCATTTTGTCTTTCTGTAGGAAATCATATTAATAATATCTTAATAACTATTTTTAACAACATTTTGACTAGTTGGTAAAAAATGATGGTTTGTACGTCCCATTTTGATAACATGGAACGATGGCTGCATATATTCAAGGATAGAATCTCATTCCATAGGTGCTAAGTGGAATCTGATGTATATATTTGTACTTTTAACAACTTCAGTATATCACTTTACTGTTTTCCTGACATCTGCCGGGGGTTGGGCTATTTCTTTGAGGTCTTAGCTCGGATATATACATATAATATTTTCTATTTCAAAGCAATTTCTTACCCAATTGGCTGGAGCTCTTGGATAAAAATTTATCTTGTTGTATTTTCCACAGTGGAGAGTTCTCATCCACTTTCCTACCTCAAAATACCAATCGGATAATATATTAAAGATAACAATAAAGAATATCATTTCTTCATAATTATCTTTTTTGGGAAGCTTTACTTCATGGCATATTTTGACAATATCTTTTGGATCAATATTTGCAATAATTAGCTTAGGTAAATTTTAGCTCGATGAAGAGCTACCTTCGCTAATTCTGATATCTTGTATATCCCTAATGGAATTTTCCATATCTTCTTTACCAGTAATAAGTTTAAGTATTCCCTGTGAAGGGGTTCCTATTACATTCTTTTCTTTCCCTTTATTCTCGGGAAGAGCGCTAGTATTCACGAGTCCTTGTGGGGGATACTAGACTTGGTATAAGTTGTTTCTGCCTCAAGGGCTAGATTTTTTCCGCTTGTGTTTTTTGAATTTGTGTTTCCAAATAGGAAACTTTTATCTCAAGTATTTGGACTTTCGTCCTTAGCTGTTCTAGCTTCATCCCTGCTAAGATAATCAGGAAGAAAGTTAGTTTTTCCTTTTATATATTCAATATCAAATTTGAAATAAGAAAACCAAATTTGAATCCTGATAATATATCTGTTGGCAATAGATGAATCAACCTTATTTTTTCAAAAATGCCTTAACTTGAGTGTTATCAGTTCTAATCAAGAACTTCTTTGATAATAAATAATCTTCATATTTTTGTACTCATCGCTTCACAGCAATGAGTTCTTTTCTGTTTGTCTCATATCTTGTTTCGACTTCTTTGAATGTTCCTGATGTATATCCTGCAAGTATCTCAGGACAAGAACAATTCTTTTCACATTTATATTCTTTGTAATTCTTTTTAACCTTTAATATTGCACCCCAGTAATTATCTGAAGCATCAGTTTAAAGGACAAAGAAACATTTTTCTTGTGGAATTACAAGTTTAGGCAAAACTCTTAATTCCTCTTTTACATTTCTTATATTCTCATAATCTTATTCTTCCCAAGACCACATTACATTTTTTCTTAATTTTGGTCAAAAATAGTTTTTTAACTTGGCACAATTTTTCAATGAATCCTTCAGCATAATTCAATATACCAAGAAAGCTTTGTAACTATTTTTCATCTTTGATTTTTTTTAGGAAATTCTTGAAATTTTTCACCAATATGAGATTGCAATTGCAATTCTCCTTCTTTTATGAATAATCCAAGAAATTATATCTCTATTTTGACTATCTCAGCTTTCTTTTGAGAAAGTATAATACCATGTTTTTTCATAATATAACAAAATTTCTCAAGATGTTCAATATGTTCATTTATCTCATTTGAATGAATAACTAAATCATCAACATAAGCAATGCAGAAATGAGTGATCGGTTTGATTACCTCATCCATTTTTCTTTGAAATATCTGTGGTGCATTTTTCAATACAAATGACATTACATTCCATTAATATTGTCCTAAAGGACTAGAGGTACTAAATTCAGTTAGTGGTTTACTTTCTTCTGTAAGTACGATTTGGCAAAAACCTGACTTACAATCAAATTTTGAAAATATCTTCTTGTTCTGTGCTTGTTTAATAAGGGTGTCCTTATTAGGTAAGTAATATCCATCAAACTTAGTAACTTTATTTAACTTCTTATAATTAATCAATATCCTAGCTTTTCCTCTTTTTATTTCACTATATTTTCTAATCATAAAGGCTGAGTTGCTATGTGGGCTTTTATTAAGCCTGATTAGTTTAGCTTCTAGCAATTCTTTTATCTGGACCTTAAATTCATTTTGGTCTTCTACACCATATCTCATTGGTTTGACCCTTACTATAATATCTGGA